>JAQFXW010001849.1:0-14045 GCA_034693945.1 Dendrobaena attemsi
TTGGGAGTTACTTTTGACAGTACTCTTTCGTTCGCTAAGCACGTCTCTAATTTATCTAGGTCGAGCTTCTACCATCTAGCAGAATAACCAGACAGATTGAAGAACCAGACAGATTGAAGTCTTTCATGAATCGTTTATGTTCCAAAAGCGTTGATCACATTATATGCAGTCTGCACCAGCTACATGTATATTATAGTTCGGGCGAGTAAAGTCTTAGAGTTACGTTTTGGCGAAAAATTTAAATCGATCGCCGTCTTTTCAACTATAATCGAGAGATAGACAAAGGACGCCTGTTGTAAGGGCGAAGGCCGCTCTTATACTCGGGGTCCATGGACAGACAGACAAACAGACAGACAGACAGACAGACAGAAAGACAGATAGCGAGAATGCGATATAGACAGGAAGAAACAGAAACATACAATTTCTATATATAATTATTATATACAGTATAGTTTTATAATACACATAGGGAGAGTCTATTATCAGTGATTAATCCAGACCAGTGTGGGGGTGGGGGAAAGTTCCCCAGTATCAGCATCCCCCCAGGAAAATCTGAGGATTTGGGGTCATTCGATTTTTCTCCAAAAAATAAGTCATGACTAAAAAAGGTCATCAATTATTTTTGGGAGTGACGTTTTAGATTTCCACAAAATCGGAAATAACGACCAAAAGGAGGTCATTAGTTTTTTCGGCAGATATGTATGTGGAAAATTTTCGAAAAGTCTGGCTACTTTTCGTCTCTTCCCAACTTTCGGAATCCCCCCCCTCGAGAAGATTGGAACCAGATTACACACCAGTGGTCTATTACAATCATAAAATCCTCGTGAGGTTTTTGCCCAGAGCGAAAGATTGCAGATAATAGAGAAGGAGCGAGAAACGTAGCTCTAGCTTATCCAAGTCTCTTCTTTTGCACCCAATGCGCATAATCATACTTTTAGGTCGTTTATTTGAGCGTAAGTATGTCTGTTTGTAGTATGTATGTGTCGTGTGTATGAGGACACTTTATGTAGCGCATTTTTAGGTTTCTCCCGAAAGCATCTTATTTTCTATAATAATTGTTTATTATTCGGCATCATCTCTGTTTCTGCTGGAGATAAAGACTCCGAATTGGAGGAGGTCTCTGCAGGGAGTGGCTGAGTCGATAGCAGCGGCTGAGTCGATAGCAGCGGCTGAGTCGATAGCAGCGGCTGGATCGATAGCAGCGGCTGAGTCGATAGCAGCGGCTGAGTCGATAGCAGCGGCTGGATCGACAGCGGCTGAGGGTCGACATCGTCTTCGTTGTGCTTGTTGTTGTGTTTGTTGAATGCGTTAAGTTCGTCTTTGTCTGCGAAGATGTGGACCGTGAATGGACTTCCGGTGACGTTGACGTTGGACCATTGGACGTGGATGACGTAGAGACCAGTCTCCGTCGGACTATAGCGACATTCGATCGACCGATCTCCACCACCTCCACCTCCACTTCCACCATCTCCTCCACCTCCAGCATCAGCATCAGCAGCTGCTGCCCCGTCGTCTATCATCCTCCGTCTGTGCTGCTGAGGATGATGATGAGGAGGAGGTGGAGGAGGAGGCTGGGGTGGCTGCTGCACGCAACGTCGCATCTCTGCGTGAAACGCCCCTATATAAACAGACATAACCGATCATCAATTGAAGTCACCTCCCCATCTATTCTTCAGCTTCTCTAACCCTGTACGTATGTGTGTCTCTGTCTGTCTGTCTGTGTCTGTCTGTGTCTGTCTGTCTCACCTCGTCAGTTATACTTCTTAATATACTGTTATCCGTCCGTCAGACTTTTTTCCCCTTTCCTCATCATTTAGATTTTTCCTTTGATACGGATAATCTTAAACTACAGCTAACATTGGATCGGTGGTTAATTACGTTGACCCATAATAATTATTATAATACTATGCATAATAATTATTCGTGGGGGGGGGCTATGTGACTGCCTGCCTACCCCTCGGTCCTCGTACTTTGACGGTCAGCTGTCCCTGTCCCAATCCCTTCGTCTCTACAATGAACCGACTGTCGAACGTAGAAAGGATTCCGTTCTCAGTGCCTCGACCAGTCACGCGTATCCTCCTCCTCATCCTACTCACACTCATCCTCTCATTGCCTTCGCTGCTGCTGCTGCTGCTGGTGGTGAGGTCGGTGACAGCGTCGCTAGTGGCAACAGCAGCAGCAGCAGAGGCATCAGAGCATGACGACGAGTCAGCCACTGGAACGATGAACGGACTGCCTGAAATGAAACAAATAATCATTCGTACTGTAGATTGTAGTAGGGTATATTCATTCATTCATTACAGTAATTTATGTAGCGTCCCTACACAAATACAATACAAAACATTACAATATGAAGCTTGAAGACTCTGTATTGTTAAGTAAAACATCATTACACTGAAGGTCTGACAAGACTTTAAGACATCCTATAATAATATGTGCGAGTTTGAATCATTTAACTGAGACATTGGGATGGAACCCCGTGGATTCTGATGTTGATGGAAATGGAAGAAGGAGAAGCAAGCAATGGAAAGCTTCTCCTTCTTCCATTTTCATCAGCATCACGATGGAATGTGACTCGATCCGTCCTTCAGTTGACCTGGAACGTGGTTGTGGTTGAACTGGATCTGGATTCGATGAAGTCCTGCGTCCTGTGGTCTGACTAACGTCCGGAACAGACCGTTTCGATCGTCAATCAACCGAGACGGAATCATCTTCTTCTGCTTCACTGGACCGGAACAACTCACCGACAGTTCTCCTGACAAAGACACACACATACAGTCATGCATGCATGCATATTGTACACACATACTATTTCAATACATAACTTATAGGCATATTATAATATTCATTGTATAATAAAATATTATGGTAGATATAGAGTAAACCAATTGTATACCCTGATCGCCGTTGGCCTCTTGCAGTCTCAAGCTAAGACCAGAAGTGACTTTCTTTCGCAATTGAAATCTCTAAACGTCTAAAGCGCTATTCAAAAGCCAAGCACAGGGCCCAAGCTTTCTCATGAATATTATGTCATTCTTAGGGTTTAGACACGGGCCATAAATAGACTAAAGTCATCAGACTACTTTTGCCCTAACCCTTAGGAATAACTCTAGCATTTTGAGTACATCTGAGTACACCAGTTATAACAGAGTAATACTTCTAAGTTGATAAATGACATCATAATTAGAGCTTTTTGTGGAACTGGTCGACGAACCTTGTCCTGCTCTCTGTGTGTCTATCTGGATCTCTATGTCTTGTCCGACGTACGCGTGAGTAAGTCCCGGACTCTTGCAGATAACTTTGGCAGCAGCAGCAGCAGCAGCAGCAGCAGTAGCTACCAGAGGGCAGATGACGTCACTGCAGCAAGGATCATCGTGTGGCTTTAAGAGGAGGTGGTGGATCAATTGATGCGGGTCATGGTCGTCTCGCCCCTCCTCCTCCTCCACCTCCTTCTCTGATCCGCCGTCATCGCCTCCTCCTCCCCCTCCTCCTCCTCGAATGGCCACGCCCACAATGTTACAGCAGTTGATTGGCAGGCCACCCCAAAACACGCTGACGTAATAGTCGCCTATATATATATACACAAACCACCGGAAGAATAATCATGATATCTATTATAACAGACTTTACGTGGGTTAAATGAACCGATAATTAATTATAAGAGATATCGCTATCGAAGTCTCTGAAGGCAGAATCAGATTTAAACGATCATCTAAACAATGGTATTCTGTGATTTGATCAAGATCCAGCTATTACGCGTTACATAATTATCGCATAAATAATGGCTTATAATTAGACAAAATGTCCTTCTATAAAATGTCAATTCAAGGAACTTCTTCTCGTTGGTATAGATATGTGTGAACTAATAAATAAATAAATAAATCAATAAATAAATAAATAAGAGGTGATATCGAGAACTTCTGAAGTCACTGACATCATTCTTATTAATATATTATAAAATCATGTTAGTAAATTAGAAATAATTATGTCGCTAACCTTCTGATTTCGGTTTGAATGTGACGGAATGTCTGTGCTTTCCATGGTTCGATGAATTCACCTCAACCGGAACCTCTCCTTCCGGTCCAATGACCTTGGCCGTCAACTGCCCTGCGCATGCGCAGAAACAACGTTCAACGACGACAACCCGATCAGCATTCAACTGCTACTCCTACTGCTACCACTTTGGCGATAATGGCCGGAGGATCATCATCATCATCATCAGCAGCAGCAGCATCATCAGCATCATCATCATCCCTGACAATAATTACCTCCCTCATGATATATCATCAGTGGCTTCTATCACCCCAAGCAGCCAGGCTAAAAAACTACTGACTTTCCATTTTCTCCCCTCAAAAATATTCTTCCATCCCATCTGACCAGTCTCCCCCCTATTTATGAAAATTATACATTATAAAATGTTCCCCCCTGTTTTCAACTGGGCGCCCCTGATGGATAGAAGCCTATAATGGTGGTAGCCTATATCATCTTAGGCCTACGTTGAATTTTGGAGAGAAACAAAATAGATGATTGTGTCATTGACGTAAAAATGAACTGCAGCATAATTATTATTATAACTAATAGGCTGTATAGGCTTAGGTATGCTATTAGGCGTAGGCCTATATAGATACCAGGTCCTGCGTTCTTGCTGTTGAATTGGATCGTAGTTGGATGGTTGGTTGTGAGTGGAAGTCTTCCCTTTCCGTTCATCCGTCTCCTCCATCCTCCCGTTGCCTCCACCTGCCTCGGATCCACGATCTTCGCCTCGAAAGGACTTCCTGCAGCACACAGCACAGCAACAGCGCCTCTCAGTAGGTTCCTTTAAAAAGGGGCGCTATATAAAGTTCCGAAATGAAAGAATGAATGAACACATCAAAGCATCGTTACACCAGCTATCAATATATGCAAACGTTATAAGGGCAGAAAAGACTCCACAGGATAATAATTATGATGGCTTAGGTCTACAATAACTATATTACTATATAATTGTCAATAAGTGAAACGAGACGCCCCAATTACAGATATCACATGAATTGTTTGTGAATGAACACTAGTGGTGTAAATGGTGGTACGTGTAATTGGTGGTATTAATGGTGGTGTTATATGACGGTGTTATATGATGGTCCCTGTATAGAGGCGTACGATGTCATTGCGTGTCCGTATAGATAGCTAGGTGGTATACCTGTGATGCTGGTGTTGTTCCAGGTGATTCTGATTTTGTAGAGACCGACCTCTTCTGGAATGAACAGAATCTGATATCTAGAATCAGACTCTGCTTCAGCAAAACATCGAACAGGAACCCGCGGACCTAACAGATTTTACACACACAACGCAAGTGGGAATTCATTCAGGAATTTGTTTATAGCGTCCATTCGAGGCAGGAATACTAAAAATAAGCGCTCCCGACTCCTGCACGGCCAAAGAGTAACATTTCTAGCATGCTCTACAGAGCACATGATACTGATCTCATCGAACACACAAATGATCACAAAGAAAAGTAAAAATTCTCACACAGTATCACATAGTACATAGTCATAGGAGTCATCATCATCCGCCTCCTCTGTCTATCACCCCTCGTGCTTTCCACTCTAAACTGAAGTCTCATCTTTTCAAACACTCATATCCCGACTCCGACTCCTCTTATCCCCGCTGCCTAACAACCACCCTCCCAAACGACACCCACCTTAACAGCTGCTCTGCCTCCTCTGACCTCCCTGGCGCTTGATTCTTGACAACCACGAACTTTCCCATGGACAACCCTTATGATGTGACGCAGCACTCGGGAATTGGCTGGCGCTCTGCGCTTGGCCTTCAAGTGGCGCTTTATAAATTCCGAGATTACGATTGGAGATCAAGAACTGTCGAGTTAGTATAAAGAACGCTTTCTTTTACTTATGGGATTTTGATGTAAAACCAAGCCATGTCACTCATGCCATCCTATCGCTGTGGCTTAATATTGGATGGCTAAGTGGCTGACCTTCGACCTGTACACCTTGTGACTGACTTTCGACCTGTTTACCTTGTGACTGACCTTCGACCTGTACACCTTGTGACTGACTTTCGACCTGTTTACCTTGTGACTGACCTTCGACCTATACCTTGAGACTGACCTTCGACCTATATCTTGAGACTGACACACGACCTGTCTACCTTGAGACTGACCTTCGACCTGTATCTTGAGGCTTCCCTGCGTCTCATTGATGTCTACGTAGAAGATGGACGTCCTTCCGACCGATCCCCAGTACAGTCCACTTCCGCTGGCCAACACTTCTATCTCTGCTGCTGAAGTCAAGTCCTGCTCTATGCATCTCCTGTCAACTCCATCGCTCGTTGTCGGTCGAGAATTGTACCTGTAGCTACCTGTAAAGAACATGATGTGTAGGCATCGATCCAGATGTTGCATAATTTAATATCGGCAAGAAGTTCACAGTTAGTTTGGAGCTATTGGTGGACGCGGGCCTTTATTTCGTCTGGGGTTGAATATGGTGACAATGTCAGCTTTGAAGGCGTCGGTTTGGTCCGTTGGTTTGATGAGAGCCGCCAAGTCATCAAGACGGCGCTGGATCGATTAAAAAATGGAGAGAGAGACAGACAGACAGACATACAGACACACAGACAGACAGAAAGGAGAGAGGGAGAGTGAGAGTGAGTGTTAGAGATAGACAGACAGACAGACAGACAGACAGACAGACAGACAGACAGACAGAAAGAAAGATAGAAACAGAGTCAAAGACAAAAACAGAGAGAGACAGAGAGTGAGCCTTCTTCTTACGGTGACTGATACGGGCGCAGACGAAGCAGCAAGTCAGTTGATCGATGAGATTCCGATGCTGGTGCTGCTGCTGATGCTGGTGGTCCTGGTGGTTGTAGTGATGGCATCTTCTTCGTTTGATGGCTCCTGCAGCTGAGTCGATCTGATGTCTGTAGAGGCTTCGGATGTCTTCCGTGATGTCCGCCAGATCCTGCATCTTGACGTAGTCGATGAGCGACCGAGCGAACTCCTCGTCGCATCCTCTCATCATCCGCATCCTCTCCTCTTCCTCATCACAAAGACTCCCCTCTGTGTCCGCATCCGAACTGTGCACCATCTGATGATCGCCACCACCCATCACTCCACCACCAGCAGCAGCAGCAGCAGCAGCAACCGAGTAGACATTCGCTGCACCAGACATCCTGGAGAAGACGGATTTCTTGATAAGGGGTCGACGAGATGGATGCTGGTGATGCTGAGCCCTTCTTCCCTGAGGCAGGAGACCCTCGGACAACAGATGCAGAGAGGGTGGCGGAGGAAGTGGTGGAGTGAAGTGAGCTCTACGTTGGTTGTTGCTCGAGAGGAAGCAGGCATTCAATTCCTCCTCCTCTTTCTCTCCCTCTTCCTCCTCCTCCTCCGAATGAGGAAGGATACTGGATCTGTCCGTTGTCGACTGACCTCTGACCTCCTCTTCTTCCTCCTCTTCCTCCTCCTCCTCCTCTTCCTCTTTGTTTAAGTCGTTTTCTGTTGGTTCGAAGTCTCCTCCTCCTCCTACTCCGTCTTCTTCTGCTCTTCTCCTTATCCAGTTGTCACATGACACAGTAGCAGCCATCCCCCTTCCTCCTCCTCCTCCTCCTCCTCCTTCATCCCTGCAGGCAACCAGTTCTCTCTGCTGCTTCTCTGCCTCTCTTCTCCTGAGCAGGTGAGGGATCGTCTCAACGCCACCTAATTCATCCGTGGCGTGCAACTGTTGCTTTTGATGATGAGGCGTTCGCTGTTGCTTCGATCCGATCAGATGTTGACAGAAACGGTTTCCATTCTGATGGAAAGACGTCGGTTCGGGGACCGTAACGGAAACAGAGAGTGGAGGAAGATCGACGTATGCTCTTCCACCTCCTCCCACTCCTCCTGGTCTTCGTTGAAACGCCTGTCCAGCCCCGATGATGGTCGCCATGGAGACATCTCCGCCGCCCCATCCCTGGTCCCCGCCTGTCCCCCCTCTGCCTCCCCGACAGCAGCCGGGCAGCGGTTCACCAGAATGCGTTATCATGAGATTTGTGATGACGTCCTTGTCGTCAGCCGTTAGAATGGGACTGGAACACTTCTGGGAGTTACGAGCCAAAGGGAAAGTGGCAAAGACCCTACCATCCTCCGCCCCTCCTGCTCCACCTCCACCACCTGATGACGTCGTGTGTCTTCGGTTGGGCTCGCTCTGAGAGTGGAAGACGGTCTTCTGGGCTGCTGCTGCTGCAATAGGTGGTGGTGCTGGTGATGCTGATGTTCTTGCGGATGGATGGTGCAGATGCTGCGATGGACGGAGGAAGGTGGTCTGCAGAGAAGAGGACTCTTCGTTGATTGGGTGGTCAGAGTGGAAATGTGGTGACACTTTGTAAGACTTCGATCTAGATACTTCAAAGATTCCACTCGGCGCTCTTCCATCTTCCAGTCCATCATCCCCGCCTCTCCTCTGCTCCAGGACGGAATGCAGACAGAGGGAGGAGTTACGGGAGGAGGAGGATGGTCTGAGGAGGAGGCCAGTGGAAGAGCAGCATGGAGGTTTTTCTCCAGAGGGAAGATCGTCGGTGGGGGTTGCGTGGAGGGTCGGATGACGACACGTCGGCACTGGGTCCATGTGATCGTTGGTCGTCTGGCTAGACCAGGAGACATCTGAGATGGGACAACCGCTGTCCCTGCAGAAGGTCATCGTCGGGGTCACACCACCACTCCCAACGTTTAGCCTCCTCTCACCCAAGCGGCAGACGACGAGGTCATCGAGGTCAAAGGCGGCTGACAATCTAAGATCGACTAAGTTCTGTTGATGTTCGCCATCCTGCTGTGCTTGACCTCTTAGAAGAATCGTTCCCACCGTTGGTACATATGGTGGTTCCGTGTCGTATGCTTCAGTGGCAGGTGACGAGGGATCGAAGGCATCACTGCTGCATTTGTTATCGCCACCATCTCTGTGGCCCGGACTTCTTTCTCTCACGACGACTGAGTGGCAGAGATTTTGTCGATGTTGGTCAACAAAGCGATGATCATCGTCCTCCTGGGTTGGCTGATTTTGATAAGACAGGTGATTGTGTTGCTTGATTCCACCACTCCAGCAGGTGCTCCCATGGCCAACTGGAGGAGGAGGAGGAAGAGGAGGAAGAGTTTCTGCGCACAAGACATCATCGCCTGGATCTGGATCTGAAGAGGAGAAGGATCTGAGGTCGTTTAGATTCTGACTTTGTGGCGATCCGTGCATCTCTTCCAAGGACCCTCCTTCATCGGACGGTGGAATTAAATAGTCGTTAATGTCTGAGGATCCAGATGTCTTTCCCATAATCCTCTGCTTCACCTGCAGACGATTGCAATCAGGGAAGAGGAGGAATGGGACTCCATTCTTCCCAACCATCTGCCCAACAGTCTTTCTGTCACGAGTAGCAGAGGAGTCGTTGACGACGGTGGACCGTAACGACTTCGTTTCTCGTTCGTTCGGTTCATTTGGTTGATGTCTGGAGAGCAGATGAATGTCAGAGGAGCCTGGCTGTTGCTGCTGGTCACCACATGTTGAGTATCGATCCGTTTGCAGATGACCAGCCATCACAAACTGACCAGAATCAGATGGTCCATCATTCATGAAATGCGGATCTGTCTCGCTCACTTTCCTCACACCTTTTCTCTTTCTGTATGTCAGCAGACAGTCTGGATGGTCCGGAGTATCTTGATCTTTTACAGGACCATCCACCAACGACCAATGGCTCTGAGTGGAAGCCTGGTATTGTCCACTGCCGCCAGACGAAGAGAATAAAGCGACCAAGGAGTTAAACGCTTCTCTCGAAATGATCCTCGAGCCTTCTCCTCTCTTGTCCACCGCTGTCGTCGCTACTTGCTCTGGTCCGATGTCGTTCACTTGATGAGGTAAACTCTCTTCTCTTCTGCTATGATCAGTTTCATCTTCTCCTTCATGACCAGAAGATCTATTTCTCGGATGACCAACGGAACCAGAACCTTCATCGCGAAGGAACTGACCGGTCGCTGCTGACATCCGGTCAGAGTGTACGGATGACCGGATTCCAGGAGTGACCGGTGGTTGACATTTGGACTCATTGATGCGGCTGTGACTGTTTGCCTCGAACTTCCTGAGTCCTTCTTCACTTGATGAAGAGGAGGAGGAGGAGGAAGCAGAGGCGGACAAAAAGGACATTGATGAGAAGTCGCCATCCGTGCTTCTCACATCTTCTTGGGCCGCTTTGTTATCAGTTAGGAGGAAAGACGTCACTCCTACGTTGCATGTGCTTTCTGATCGAGGACCTGACGAATCTGATGAGGCTGAGAGGCGTGAAGATTCCGACGACTCAATTTGTCCATCGGTTCCTGAATGATTTTGTGAATCTTTCCCAATTGCGTTGTCTGTGGTCCATCGCTCCTCTCCGTCTAGAGATAGATTGCTACCCCATCCAACCTGCTGTTCCTGGTGAGGCCCGGTTCCTCCTTTCCACCGGTCATGGATGGATCGTGGAGGGAGGACGACGGTTGATGCTACTCCATCTCCCGATGGAAGTCTGTCGATGTCATCCACAGACGACGAATAAGTCTTGTGCTGCTCCTCACTCTCCACCCCTTCCTTAATGCTTCTGCAGAATAGTTCTTCAACGGATGCTGAGTTGGAAGGCGTTACATCGTCTGCAGCTGTGAAGGGCGAGAGACGAGGACCGCATCCGATGATGGCATCTGATCTCAGCTGCGGCCATGCATGACAACGACGTGGTTTCACAACAACGCTTCGTTTGAATGGACTCACGTCCAACAAAGGAAGAGGAGGAAGAAGAGGTGGAGGAGGTGGTGGAGGTGGAGGAGGTGGTGGAAGTGGAGGAGAGGGTTGGGATGGAAAGATGTTGCTACAATCGTCTGTTGATGAATTTCCTGTGTTTGGGAAGAATGTTGTTTGAGGATCTTGATGAAACGATTGAGATGTCCTTTCATCTGCCTTGGTTGCTGCTGCTGCTGCTTCTGATGTTGCTTCGGACAATTGCTGCATCTGTGTTGATGGAGCCAGGTCCAACTCATCAGCTGGGCAGCAGGTGTTCAGCGGGTGAAGCATAGAACCATCGTCCTCTTCCTTTGGATTCAAAGTGTTGTGGCTGAGCGGAGGAGGATTCTGATGCTTTGAGGAGATGTGTCCTCTTCCTGCTGCTGCTGCTGCTGCTGCTGCTGCTGCAGGTGATGATGTTGAGGAAGAGAGTCGCTGACTGTTCTTCCTCTTAGATTTCGTGCTATCTGGCTCGGTGAAGCTGTCACGTGTCACTTCCTTTCCTGGATAAACAACCGATCTCCCTGTCTTCGGCCTACTCTCAAAATCCCAGACATCACGTGACGTCTGCTCTTTGCGTCTCTGCAGAACCCGGCTGAGCTCGAGCAACAGATGCTCCTTAGACTGACTGCCATCGGAATCTGGAACTTTCTTCTTCGCTACGTCCTCCTCCTCCTCCTCCGATTCCGATGATGATGATGACGACGACGACGATAATGATAATAATGTTGCTGCATCATATGAGACAATCGCCACACCTCCTTCGCAATTGTTACTCTTCTTGGAATCTGAAAACAAAAAAATCATGAACTAACTTTGAATGGAAGTGTCTAATAGTCAGGACCGACAAATTAGTCTATAGACATCACCTCACAGAAGACACAAGCTAAGATTGCAGACCCTAATTACAATCCACAATCACACACAGCTAAGCCCTTCATCTTCCACCTCATCAATCTGTCTCCGTCTCAATCTCTGAAAGTGATATGCATCATTCTATTCTAGATTACTCTTGACTAGGTAGCCTAATTCTCGACCATTGACCACCACGAACTTGCCTCTGGACAACCCTTCTGATTCGATGCAGCACTCGGGAATTGGCTGGTGCTCTGCGCTTGGCCTTCGAGTGGCCCTTTAGACATTCTGAGATATTACGAATTACGATACGATCCTCTGTGACCAGCGCAACACAGACTTACAAAGGGAGACAATGCAGCGACGATTTCAAGCATCCCTGCAGTAATAAGAATTACAATCGATTTTCTTATTTCTTACCTGAAGTCATCCAACTTGGTCGGTTGTTTGGTTCATCCATCGTCATTTCGTTCTTATCGCAGTCAGCTACGGGAGCGTTGGCCGCCTGCTGTCCATCCTCATCAGAGGCAACAGCATCAGAATGGGAAGAATTGTTGTCACATCCTGGATCAGCAGCAGCAGCATCAGCGGTTGAAAAGGTTGCTGTGGAGAGATGGTGCGTCTTACCCGAGACGGAGCAATCTGTTTTCTGTAGAGTGTCTGCATTGTCTTTGGTCGTCGCCTGTAGTCCAATCTTAGACAGTGCTTGCTTCAATTCGGTCAGAAAGTCCAGACCTTGCAGAGGCATTCCGTGGCATCTGCTGACCTGATGCTGCTGCTGCTGCTGCTGCTGCTGTTCAAATCCCTGTTGCATCGATCGCTAGCAACGCATCTCCATCAACTCTTTAGCCATATAATCGATTCCAATGTCTCGCAAGTGTTCAGTTTATAATTCGCAAGGAATAGTCTATAATCTGTCAGCGGGGTTTAAAGTGGATGGAAACGCGTGGGAACGGCGTTCCCACTGCTCTCAGAAATTCTATACTCGAGTTTCCACTGCTCCAATGCCAAAGAACCATGTAACATAATTATACAAATCAATCATTTTGAGTTCCAGACCACTCTATCCACTGTCTGTTGTAGCAAGAGATATCGTTCGAATTGATTCTCTCTTCAGTCAACTTATTCGTTCTGTTCACTCAGTTGACGACGACTGTTGTTGTCCTACGTTATGTACATCTGGTCAACCAGTTATTTCCATCTCACTGCATTTCCTGAATGACCATCGGAGTCTCTCCTCTCTCCATCCCTCCCTCTGTCTGTCTGTTGGCCGAGCATAGGATGCCTTCCAACCAACTGTTTCCGTCATAGAAAAATCTGGACAGTGCAACTGTCCCGCTCGGCAGTATATTAATAATAACGATTGTTATATGAGCGAAATGACAGAAGCGCCCGCATACACCCTCCCCCGTTGCACCCCCCATCAGTCCTGGCGATCGAGTGATCGGCATTCCTCCCTTCAGTCTGGTAACAGTTGGGATCGACCAGGTGCTGACCATGCACTCACGGCGACCCACCCACCCACCCACCCACCTAGCACATGCATTGCACATGGTACGTGGGAACAGAAAACCAACGCGAACGAAGCCACTAGCACGTAGCTAGGCCCTACTACTTAAGTATATCACAGGCCCTACGCAAAGTACTGTAGACCCTATAATTATATACTGCTACTGTGTGACGCGGTATATAGTGTAGCCCAGTGGTGACCAAGGTCGCCGCCTTGCAACCCAATGGTTGCAGATTCGAATCCAACGCGCCGCGTAAGAACCTTAAGCAAATCCTTCACTCACATTTGCTTGAGGCGCTTCGGCGTGTTTAATCCGAAGCACTTCCGGGCTGTGATCAGGATCGCCTCTGGCACTGAGTATTAAATGGACTTGAAGGGGAGGTAGGCCCTATAGGAATTATGTTAATAAATACCAGAGGTGGAAAATAAAAATTTTGTTTCTTGGATTCTTTAGATGATTTTTTAGTTTTTTTATTTTCCGATTTCGGATGACGTTAAGAAAAAAACTCAAACTCAGATTAATTCAGTAGAGATTTCAGACTGATAGACACAAAATGATTGATATCAGTAACTGTTGCTTTCATTACAGTAATAAATTAGGCCTAAGTCAACTCCTGGATTTTAGGTCATTGAATTAATGTCAATAAATAACTCTAAAATAGAAATTAAAAACCAAAAAGCCAAAGTCTCTTGGTCTTTTTGTTATTTTAGAAAAACCAAAAACCAAAAAAACCCAACACTTTGCCACCTCTGATAAATTTATACTACGATTGGTTTCAGTTGACTAGCTAATAGTAGCTATGCATGAAATTAAATTTAAAAGGATTGGACGAGAGGAAAGGGAGAGAGGGAGAGAGAGGATCAATGACTTTTGGGAATGGGGGGAGGGGAGACAGAGCAACAGATTTACTTACTCA
>JAQFXW010001850.1:0-14040 GCA_034693945.1 Dendrobaena attemsi
TAATAGAGAAACCATCTTCCTCTATCAGCGCTTATCCATGGCCATTCAGCGCTTCAACGCAATCACCTTTTGCAATAGGCCTACTTTTCCTGTCAATACCACCTGCGAAGACTAGCCATTCCAGAACTATAGGTCCCCTAATTTTTGAAATCCCCAGGAATCATTTATACCTGGGGTAAAAAATATAATAATAATGTAATAATAATTTGTAATAATTATTATTATTATGTGTGAATGACGAACATTTTCTTTGCAGTTCGGATGTTTCTCCGGGAAAGTCCGGCAATTGACGGATCGCCTTGGTTACGGATTCTGTGCAAATATTCTCGTGGAGGCGGAGTCAATCGCTGCATCCGGATATCCAGTGGAAAAGACGGACCTCTTCATGGAACAGGGTATATAGGCCTACAATTATACATATAGGCATTGCAATTAACATACATTAATCGATCTCATCCAATCAGATCAGATTCAATCTGATCTACTCTGAACTAATCCCTGTTAATCCATGCTATGTGCTTAGTAAATTGCTTACATATGAATACATGCATGCATACATAATATGCATACATATGTTAAAGAAACACTCAACCTTCAGGCTTGAATTAATTCCTCTCTTCAGAGTAATGGTTGCAATTAGTATTACGTATATACAAGTAGGCCTTACACGCATGGCATCGCCGCACGCATACATATATTACATGTATACATACAATGTACATGCATGAAAAATTGAATATGTAGGCATACAGTGTACACACATTCATACATTCATACATCCGTGTACTTTCATGTGTGAAAATCTGTTTACCAGTCACAGCAACAAACGTATGCATAAAGTCAGAGGCACAATCATAATATGAAAGTACAAACACACATCCATGCAAACAGACATACAGATAGAAACAAATGCGAGGACACTTAATAACAAATGTAGACATACAAAGGACAGGCATGACCGTGCACTCATATTCTGATTGTGCCTCTGACTTTATGCATACGTGTGTTGCTGTGACTGGTAAACAGATTTTCTCTGCTTTGAGATTGACTAGAACATAAAACTTGTGTATGAGATGAGATTCCAATTTTGTTGTTCTTTTATGTCCGATCGCACATTTGCCTGAAATCCCGTAGAACACTTGGCTCACACGATGCACTTTCGCTGCATTGTTGTTCTGTTATGTTTCCTTCAATTAGGGTTCTTATTATTGCAGATGTCATCTGGTGCACTACTCTCTGAATCTAGGCTCACCATGGCTAACTACAATAGACACTATAGGCCTATAAGCGGTAGCAAAGACACAATTGTCTGCCAATTGACCAATTATACATTTTATGAACAATTGATTGAAAGAACACAAACTAAAATTATGAATTTAATTTAGTTCTACCACGCTAAAATGGAATACGGTAATAGTAATTATTATCAGTAAGATTCAAACAAAACTTACAACAGTGAAGCCTCAGACCTATTTCAACGATAATGGTCCAACTGATATGAAGGATCTCTGTGAAACTCGCAAGCGTAAATTGAAAGTAGTCTAATTTAAGTACGATTATTAACACTGATGCCTAGTAATTCATTCTGCATTAATAGCTAAATTGTCTAATATTCTCTGATGCCTCAAAATCGGTCAATAGTCGGAGCTCAATATCTTTATATAAAGGCCTAGCAGTCGCACTGCTTTTACTTTGCATTCATGTATAGGCCTACTGTCCTTTTGCGGATGTTTAGGCCTATATTAAGAGATTGGACATTATTACGTATTCATATCTTCTCGACACAAGCAGCTGCTACACGTAACTCAAACATAGACAAACGTTATTAGGTCTAATCATCACGTCGTATTTATTTATTTTATTTATTCACACATTTCTATACGTCTCCTACTACTCAGAGGCGGTCTCGACTATAGCCCAGAGGTGTGTCGGAGTTTACACGTCGAAGCGCCACGAGCAATTGTGAGTGAAGGACTTGCTCAAGGTTCTAACGCGGCGGCTGGGATTCGAACCTGCAACCCTCCGGATGCAAGGCGGCGACCTTCATCACTACACTACCACGCCCACAAAAGCGCTATATAAATGACTTGTGCACACTCACTTTTAGCAATCAACGGAGTGACACTACTAAACTACTACAGATAGAACTACTGTTTATATGTTTATGGTTCAGAAACTGTCGCATTGTTTTCTGTTTGAACTAATCCTCTCAGCTGCTTTGTGTGGAGTTCTCGGATTCAAGGAATTCTTTCGTAAGTCTTGGCTTGAGGCGATCCTAGACTGGCAGAGTAGACCCGAAGGATGTTGGGGCGAATATTCAGATGAAGGTATAAGCTTGCATCTAATCTGCTTTAAATTGCTTGTCTCTATAGAGATCTAATCTAACTATTCATGCAAAACCTAGCCAGTTCAAATCAAACCTGACCTACATTGTACTGCATTGTATTTACATATCTCAAAAGCTCCGCTCTAATCTAATCTAATCTAATCAGATAGGCTACAACTGCACATAGTAAGCATTATGGTAATTATTTCATTTTTTGATTATTATTGTTTATTGCACAGCAAATCACATTTCATATACATATACAATTATACATACATATATGTATGTAATTCAAGTTCTATTATGATAATATTATTTATGCTGACATGATCCAACACACAAGGTCACACCGATTGACTTTCTCCTGGATGTATTGCAGCCGCCGACATCCATCACGAACGGTTTAGCTGTCTCAAATGCCACTGATATGAAGAATTTGTCTTGGAACAGTTTTAGTGCTTATACGGTTCTATACATAGGTCTTTACCCTAGGCCTAATTGGAGTATTAGTCATCAAGTGACGCAATATTAGACCGTGCTATTTCAGTCAACGGAGATCGAGATGAAAGCCCGTCGTAATTTAGAACGGACGCAGAAAGAGCAGAGACTCATTTGATAGAAGCGACACATTAAGACCACAGAGTGTTTCATAGGAGGTGATATATGAATTAGCTCAGCAGCATCCGTCTGTGAAGCGATCGTCGTCCTGCTGAGAATAATGCGGACGTCCTTTGTCAGCTGAAGTCCTCTGCTTAACAACTGTTTAAGGTATGCGTCACGTCGACCTCTTAGGTGGTGCGCTGGACAAGTGATCGAACGATTAACGATTTCGAACTGACTGAGTGGATTCCTCGACAAGTTGCTAATATCAAATCTACTGATTTCAATTGAGACAGTCGTTATTTCAGTAGAGAAAGAAACAGAATAAGTCAAAAATAAGTAGGGGTATCAGTAGGCACTATAGGCCTACATCATTCATGTATCTTACATCGTGTCTTTCTTCTGAAATGGTTTCAGTCGAGAGGCGGGGTCGTTTCAAGAGGGAGGAGAGAGTACTTGCTGGTGGATGTCGATGCCATCGAACTGCTGTTGCCCTCGGCGCCCTCGTCGGATATGTCCGGTTTCTCTCGGAGTCGCTCGGAAGTCGATACAACTCGACGACGTTCCACTAGCCGCCCACGCGATGGTCTGCTTTCATGGTGCGATATCAGTTTTACGATTTTTATTCAACGGGCTCACGAGTTTCAACACTATTCATGGAGGCTTATAGGCTACAAGGCGTCCATATAATGTTATCATGTACATTGTTAACCCTTACATTCAATTCCATTTATTTAAGAAGCAACACCAACAACTGTGGATTAAATGTTTTGTTTTCTGCGAGATAAGAATACCAACACAAATACGAATGCTTGCCCTATAATTTTCCTGCGCAACTTTCAGTTGGTGCATGCAATCTTTAGAAACCGTTCCAGTCAAAATAATGAAGTTGCACGTAAGCTGCATAGCAGGGGCGTCATTTGGAGGGGCAGGGGGCAATTTTCCCCCTTGAATTTGAGATCATAAATCATGAGTTATCGCATCTGAATTTGAGGTCATCAGAGATTAAATTAAAGTGATGACTAAAAGAAGGTCATTAGTTTTTTGGGGAGTTACTTGCGTTTAGGAGGATCGATTAAAGTTTTGTCCCCCCTTTGGAACTCACTGAAATGACGCCTCTGCTGCATAGGCATACACTGCTTTCTTAACATTCCTTCAGCTATTTCTATATGCTACATAATAATTAAACGTATACGCATCTTGATCAAAGGCACAGCTAGAAAATTTTGCTGAGGTGCTCACATAGCAAGGACTGAAATTCGTTTATCAGTAGGCTTAAATTGAAATGACTTCTGTATCCCTCTCCCCCATAAAACACCTCGAAATTGTG
Organism: Dendrobaena attemsi; assembly: GCA_034693945.1. Lineage (NCBI taxonomy): Eukaryota > Metazoa > Annelida > Clitellata > Crassiclitellata > Lumbricidae > Dendrobaena > Dendrobaena attemsi. The sequence goes on from JAQFXW010001850.1 coordinate 4,257, forward strand.
GGAAATTGGGTACACCGTCCACCTCCCATAGTTCAGCCGCTGGCCTTGTTCCGGAAAGAAAACACTGAAGTCCCTATTGTCAGGTTCTAGTCAAGTTCACTCTGGCCCAACGAGCTCATCAGAGCTTTTCACAGTGTTGGCAGAATTGTATTTGGCTTTCGTTCCGCCGTGGTTCCTGTTCGGAAATTTCGTCGTAATCCATTCCGAGGTTGACCTGAAAATTCGGCGATGACGTATTCATTTCGTCATCGGAGGAGGCCATCTGTTGACGGACATAGTTGCTGATGACGTCAGACTGATAGGTGATCTGCGCCAGTTTCTTTGGGTTCTCATCGGTTATTCCGGCTACACAAAAAGTCAAAGAAGATAAGAGAAATTCAAGGAATATGCCTAGACCAACTGCATTGAACACTAAAGTACGTGACTCATCACGCTAACTCAGCCTTTGAATTAGAAGTCCTATGAGGGTCACATCCTTTATGTTCTAATTCGTTGCCTTCTAAGCCTTCTTGTCTCTTTTGTTGCATCAATTCTAAAGTGATCTGCTTCGATCCGTTTTCCGTCTGGTTTCCGACTTAGAAATAAACTTCATCATCTTGCTTTTCAGCAATATCTATTTTATAAACGTGTTAACACAATTTTTGGGGGCACTCAAGAATTTCGACGATGACGATAGGATCAGGCCTAACTAAGAGCTTACAGATACCAATCTAGGCCAATCGCGCAGATAATGGCGCATGTTTGATTGCTTAGCTAGCCTACTTGAAACCTGTTTAGAAACTTGGATGTTGAACAGATGTGAACACAAGAAGAAGTTTCTTTTACATTAGGCTAATAATAATTCTATGAATGTTCTTGATATTTTAAACTATAGTCTGCAGCGCCATTTTCATCGGCTTCGACTGAGTTACAGCGCTATAAAAATCGTCTTTTAATAATAATAATATTTTTTTAAATTATTGGATCTAATCTTATTATTAACTTCTGAACTTTGGAACGAGCGGCACAAGCAAAAATATTATTATCGTAGTGTGTGTGGGGCGCGGTAGTGTAGTGGTGAAGGTCGCCGCCTTGCAACCGAAGGGTTTCAGGTTCGTATCCCAGCCGCCGAGTAAGGACCTTGAGCAAGTTCTTCACTCACAATTGCTAGTGGCGCTTCGGCGTGTGAACTCCGACACACCTACGGGCTGTAGTCGGGACCGCCTCTGAGTAGTCGGAGACTTGAAGAGGCGGTATAGAAATGTGTGAATAAATAAAATAAATAAATAAAAATAAATGTAGCGCGGCCATTTTGAATTGCGTTTTGAATCTGAAAAAGACAAGAACGGGAAGAACGAAGTTTGAACAGCAATCTATTATAAGTCTCAGTGAATTGCCGGTGAACAGAATATAATGACTGCAGTGTAGGCCCTACACAAAAGCGATCCATTTTTCTTACCTATTATCTGCACGGCGTGTCCAATCGTGTTGGCCTTGACGAAGTACTTTGGTTTCGCTCGACGGAAAACCGTAGAAACGTCTTTCTGTATAAGGGGAAAAACAGATGTACACAGCACACCGGTACTATCATTATTGTACGATGTCATATTGTAGGCCTGTAGGGTCTAGCCTTATTATTAGACACAATCTCAATCAGGTTATTTTCGGATTATCGGAGAACTACTAAGTAACCGACTAATCATAAAACTAGGGTGATGTAGAGTTAGAATCCAACCCATGCGTTTGGCCTATAGGCATAGTCTTTTTCTCTTTTTTGCAGAAAAATATGAGTTGTTAGTTTCCATGTCAGCTATATGATAGCGATAATCAGGTCGAATCAGAGAAATATAGGCGTATGTGAGATATTAAATATTTATTGAACATCAACATATGTAGTTTACTCTGGCTAGAGAAGAACATAATAATAATACATAGGCCTACATGTAGGTCTATATACAAATACTGAATTAATAGCCATAAACTAATTGACATTAGGGCCCTCATCATACCCCGAATTATATTAGTTACTTTCAAAATGTTGTTATTACGGTATCTCAACAGATGATCAAACTTTTATCAATAATTACTGACAGAAAACACTGGCATGTCAGATAATGGCCAACTGTCCCCAGCAACAATGCACTTAATTATTAGTAGGGCCTACAATGTTACTTCCAGGATGTACATTGAATTTAATAGGCGTCGTCGCTTTCCAATGACTAGTCGATGGATCTTAGCAATTGTGAATGGACAACTTGACGAAGGAATACAGACCTAAGCAGTTACTCTAAGGAGGAATTCGAAGGATCTTCTTCCTGTTAATAGGCACAGACTTACTCGCGAGAACTCAACTGATCAGCCACAGACACGTCGTCATCCAATGCAATCTGTCTCTATCGATGCAAAGGCAAAGCAAGAAAAGATGGAGAGAAAGAGAAGGCCAGAGAGGAGGAGCAAACGAAACACGATGATATATGTACCTGGATGTTACATATGACAACTTTCACTTTCAACTTGTGGAAGTCTTCCAGCAGTTCTCGCATTCCCTAGAAAGCAAAAGAAGCAGCAACAAGGTCTGTTGATAGCGCTTAAACCGTTCAACAGAAAATGCAAAAGAGGAACCAATATCGGAAAAGAGACATGTTCATGTGTACACACAATTCACCTTCTAAGCGGAGCTCTTTTGTTGGAAAGATTAGTACGTCATTGCAAGATTTCCATCTAGTAGACTTTGCAACAATCCTTCTGAAAGGACATTGATCTGATTCGGCCCAAAGCCCCAGTTACAAAAGTTTTATTTGCAATTATCCTACTTGTCTTCTTTGAGTTTAAATGGTCTTCACCATCATCATCATCATCACCATTACCATCATCAATCATCATCATCATCAACCTCAGTCAATTAACTGCTTATTATGTTTCTACAGCCATAGGCCTGCAATGGGCTACCCCACATTATTATCTTAGTTTCATTTACCTGTACAGTCGTTGTATCGATGACTGCGACATGAGCGAAATCCAGAATGATGCCGTTTACCGATTTGTCTATATAGACGAAAAGAAATCAACAAACCGAAAGTGATCAACAAAACATATTATATTATATTATTATAGTACAAGTCAGGGCATAAACGGTTTTGACTATACAACGTTTATTTATTTACATACATACATATCCATTTAAAGTGCTATAGATCAGATTATATTACGGAAGGCCTAAGAAAATATTCGACTCAGGGTTAATGTTATGTTTTCAAAATAAGGATCCCATCATTATTATTATTATTATGCCTACTTGTGAATCATGATAGGGGCGCTCATTTGCTTCTCTTCACCCCCTTGAGCCGGTGATGGACGAATCAATGGGGTATTGGGAAAAGTCTATCAAAAGACAAGTCTACTATCCATCAAACGACCCTTCTTGATGACATGGTGGGCATGAAACACTAGTCACACGTAGTCGAATCCACGGCTCTATGGTCTGTGACCTTAAATGTAAACATGGTTGTACTTGCCTCCTTTTCCCTTCAGAAGAATTTGATCCTTGATGTAGGGTACAGCTGGGTACATCAGACCGTTGCACAGTTCGACGATCAGGATACTTGGCTTCTTTAAGCCCGTGCCCTATAGACAAAGCAGCACGGCCTCGCGTATCAGCTACATCGCGTATCAGCTACATTCAATGGTTACTTACTGCTGCCTTTTATAAACATAACTAGCTCTTTTACACGACCCTGCCTGGTATTTATTCCTATGCACTTTTATGTAATTCATTTAAAGAATTTGTATAGCCCCTTTAATAACCTACTCAGTGGCGGTCCCAGTTCAACTACGGTATGTTTACTTGGACCTGGAATTAGCCAACGAAACTTTAAATCTCCATATCTCGGAAACGAAACGACGAATTAAGTTGAAATTAGTAGTGCAGATTGGAAATGCACAGATGAACGTTTCCTAAAATTTTCACATCTCCACGCTATTCCTTTTGGTAAAAAGTGTGCAAATAACCTACTACCTATACATGCACCTACCTACCATGAGTCTCGGAATTATGATATAGGCCTAAGATAAACGATTTTATTGCCATAACGTCATTAAACTCTGGAACCGTCTAGACGTTAAATCGTAAATTGAAAATGCAATTGCAAATGTTAGACTCAATTTCTCAGATCTGGACTGGAAGAGTCTGACAGAAGACGGAATAATCAGGATTGACTTTAGTCTACTTGATGGATGACTGTTGAATGACTGTATCAACCTACACTAGGAATGACTTATTACATACATGAATGCACATATACATACTTACGTAGTACGTACACGTTATATACAAAGATCGATAAAATATACATTCATACTTAGTACTTACCTATAATAACTTCTATAAACACTTGTACACATATACATTCATAGTTACATACACACGCACATACAGTCATACATACTGTAGTTACATAATACAATGTCGTACATACATATACGCATATATTCATGCATGTCTGTCTTTCTTCAGATGACGAGAGAAGAAATAATCCATGCAGAAGTACATGTAAGACTCGTGCATGGTGAAGAATTAAAGATACATTTCCTGTCAATCTTGAGTTCTTTGTTGCAAAAAGGGAAGAGTATACAATTATAGTGCTATATAGATCGGCCAACTGTTGAGCAATTCTTAACTTACCAGTGCATCCCAGAGTTCAGAGTTCATCTCATACGTCTAAAAAGTAACAGTTATCTTTTAAGTGAGATTCTAATTTTCAATTGAGAACTCTCAATATAAAAAGTAAGACTTCCATACATACATGAAGTCACACCAACGATAAAGATCTTTCTACGCTTGTTAAGCAATCGTCGCTCCAATGATAATCACCAAGATGGAAAACGTTGATGACGACAAACAAAGTTAATTATATACACGGTGAATGCCTTTGTGACGATGGCTACACTGACGACAGTGGTGATGATGATGATATTTAGTATGATAAAAGATGAGTCTGCTGCTGCAGCTGCCTTCTGTCTCTGACCTTCATCTTTGGCCGGGTCGATGGATAGAGCAGAATAACGAAGGAAGCCAAAACTCCGAGAGCGATTCCATACTACAAGAAAGCAGAGTGTCACACATTCTCGAAGTTATGATCAAGCAGATGTTGGAATACAAATGAGAGAGAGCGAAGCCTAAGTAGAATTCTCATTCTCTTCATTTTCTTTCAATTAATAAGCAGTGGTTGATTATTAAATCCTGAGGTTGCTAACTAGGCCTAGATGTAGAACAACTGAGGTCAGATAACCTCAAATAACAGAAGTACAAAAATTGACTTACGCAAATAACCTCAACTAATAAGACAAACAATAGTGCACAATTAACCTGAACTTATTTAGTAGTTATGTAGGCTACACACAGATCTTTTACTAGAGCTATAGGATTAGATCATTCTTGTATACGGCAATAAGTTGCCGAGAACATGAGTTGGCTCACCTCGACGCTAAGGATGAAGGAGAGAACAAAAGTTATGATCCAAGGAATCAGATCAACGCCTACAAAGCAAGTATACAGTCACTGCAATCCGGTCATTTGGGAAAATGTGCTCGATCCAAAAAACAGGATGGTAGGAAGAAAAATGCAGTATATTAATTGAATTAAGAAGAAGAATGCGAGGAAATTGTAGAAGGAGTATATGAGCAGGAGGAGAAAAAGGAGGAGGAAGAGGAAGAGGAGAAGTAGAAGGAGGAGGGAGAGGAGGAGAAGAAGGAGGAGGAAGAGGAGAAGTAGAAGTAGAAGTAGCAGTACTTGAAGAAAAGTTAATAAGACTTTAAATTCAGTTAGCGAGTATTATTTGCTTCAACTTGACAACTGTTTATCCTCATCAGTACCCGAAAGTCCTCTGTCCCTGGCCGGGGGTGAAAGATCTCACCCGGTCAATTTATTGCACAATTAATGAAGAGGGTCGAGGCCTATAACCGTCTAACCTTCTAACCGTCGCTATAGAAAACTCGATTTACATTTACACTTATTGATCTTCTATCAGCTGATGGTTCCACCTCTTCTACATTCGAGTTCGCGATAGAAATCACAGGAGGAGCGCAGCTTGTGCGTCAGATTCGAGAGCAGTATGAATCAGGGTCGATATTGGTAAGATCAATTGAAGCCGATCTAACGGGATCCGATCTAATCTTAGGCCCTATATTACGTCTAAGTTATATATTTACGTCGTGTTTTTGCGAAGATCCAGACTTTGTGAAAGGTCATCATATCGAGTACGGCCATAATGATAACGACGGCCAGAGCGGCTTCCGGAATGTAGTAGAAGAGAGGAGTCAGAAACTGCAGAGCCAACAGCACCAGAATTCCTGAAAATACATCTCACAAACGTCAGGTAATCAATCAATCAATCAATATTCCATCATTCAGAGATAGAGCTGGAACAGAAGCAACTCTTTACATAGATCTTTTACTGTTACATACATGTAGTGCAGAACTGCAGGTCACCGTCATCATACTTAATGATTAGTAATGATTACTAATTAGATATTTCCAATATAGGCCTATCCATTATAAGTGGTAGGCCTACCAACCTGTAACGATCCCACCTGCTGGAGTCTTAACACCACTGGCAGCATTAACCGCGGTCCTGCAAGTTGAAACAAACGATTTGTATAAGTAAACAATTTACTACATACTCATTCTTATATCAATTATATATTGTGTTTTGTTAGGGGGGTAAGTCTAATCCAGAAAAGAAATCTGTTAACGTTTACATAACGGCATGATATCAGCGAGAGTTTTTAATAAGTTTCGATATAAAATCATTGTAACCGTTCACTGATGCAGTGTAGGTCTGTGTAAAGCCAATCTCGCAATCGCAGAAGCGATTAGCTGAATTACTGCTATAATTGTAAGTCACAAAAGAGAGATTTACTATAATATTGTCAATGTATATGTATATATGGTGCATTGTATGACATTGGGCACGTGATACTTAGACACGTGACTATTTACAATCGTTACGATGTGCTATAGTTACAGATCAGTAGGCCTAACAATAATAGGCCTTACAAACGTATTAGCGTGTAAACGAACCTGGAGAACGTTCCCGTGACTGGATATCCCATCACAAAAGCTCCAAGAAAGTTTGCAATACCTGTAATTAAGAAACACTTTGTTTACGATTGTCGTAATTATGCATGATTGTATAGTATATATGCAGATATACACCAAGCGTGTACAGGTATAGGACTATACGCATCTGGACAAAATTAAAACATTGCCTTCCCCGTCTGCATGTTTATCAGTGCCATAGCCAGAGCCGTGTTGAAGTTCTTTAATAGCTATAGGTATAGACACAATAGATTCCTCATCTTATTGAAAGGACGTCGTGGAACTCGACTGCTCTCCTTCAGCATCATACTTACAGTGGCTGTGGGCAATAAAATGTATGACGTAAACTCCGATCTCTTTCTCGTGTCTAACAGGAGAAGAAAGATCAAGAATTGGCAGAAGCCACAGGACTGAGAAGAGATGACTGCCAAGTGATGATTGACAAGAGATGATTGACAAGTGATGATTGACAAGTGATGATTGACAAGGGAACAGAAGCGTTCACTCACCGTAGCTGAGGAACTCCTGGTTTGCATCCATCTTGTATTCAAATTTCCTGGCTAAAATGTAGACAAACAATCATACAGCATTTATTACGACAAATTACATTATTAGAATCAAATAAACGGGTTAAAATCGCGAAATATGAAAATATGGATTCCTGAAAAGCTACAAAAAATAAATAGGCTGATGTCATTATAGGTTATTGGATTAGCATACGCCGCGTAAGAACCTTGAGCAAGTTCTTAACTCACAATTGCCCGTGGCGCTTCGGCGTGTAAACTCCGACACACCTCCGAGCTGTAGTCGGGACCGCTTCTGAGTAGGAGGAGACTTGAAGTGGCGGTATAGAAATGTTTGAATAAAAAATATGTGAGCGTTTTATAGATAACTAAACAAAATAAAATGGCTTAATTGAGTCATTATTATTAATTGAGTCGTTACGAGTCCTTATGAGTCTTGGCATCGATCTTTAAACATTTAAAAGGCATTATATACAGATTTCCATGCACAAACCAAAGAATAATAATCTATTCATCGACTGACTTGTATTGGAGAAGCAAATTGTTTTACAGATCGACAGATCTGTTCTTTGTAGAGTGCGTCTGTCTGTCTGTCTGTGTGTGTTTCAGCAGTTCAACGATTCTCTTAACAACAGAGACCGTTGCGACGTTGCGATCAGGACAAACATTTAACAGGGTGAAATACAACTCTGTGAGTGTCTTAAAGAGCTTGCTTTACCAGGCACGCTATATAAATATTCTGTTTGATTGATACTATAATTATAGGCTTAGAAGAAGTGATACTAACAGAAGACTTTTCCGATGGCCATGGCTTCGATAAGACCGATTATAGGAACGACGATGAATCCGATGCCAATGGTCTGAAAACACCAGACATCATCAGTCACATTATAACATATTACCTTTCAACAACATCCCTAACATTCACAGTGTTGGTACTCTAATCCTCCGCTAGTACAATGTGTTTAGTCCCACTTATACCCCGTAGTCGATCGTGTAAGTCGATCGAGTCGATCGTGGATCCGGTCAAGTCGAGTTAGTCGTAATTTTGTCGACTCGATCGACTTCAAGTCGAGTCGATCGTAGGCTTTGAAAATTGTCGAGTTCGTCGTAGCTTCCTCGACTCGATTGACTTCGACAATATTTTACTTACTTTTTCCAGTGACAACGTCAAACGCGATGTATTGACGTAATTAATAAGTATAAATTACACAACTACCATATTCACCTGTTTTGACGTTCAGACAACTTAATTGGCCTTTTGGCGCGTTGGAGGCTTTAGTCATAAGTTTTGACAGTTTACGGTATATGCCTACTTAACAGATTAAGACGCGTTGGAATGTCTTAGTTTCAGGAAATTTTAGCTATCGGCTTATAATCGAATGTCTGTAAGCTATATGTTAGAACGGGAGTCACGGGACTAGAAGTATAGGCCTACAAATCCTTTAACTAAAATTATTTCGTAGGTCTACTGAAGGCGAATAAGACGATATCACTAACCTATTGGCCTACTTGATGAAATTGACGTCGAAAGTGCAAGACTAAGCGGCTACACAAAATTAATATTTAAGTGGCTGAATTGGTTTGGTTTCTAGAGTTTACGATTGTATCAACTGCTGTATGTATATAGTCGGCTGGGTCAAGTTGATTATATGGCAGCCTATAGGGATAACATAATCAAATTGGCCCAGCCGACAATGGCATATACAACAATTGATCTACTTTGAATATCTGAACGTCCTGGCCTTCGCTTCTATACCCGGGGTCCATGGTTTAACGTGGAGTGGCGTTGTAAGGTGCGGGGTGCGTGTAGGTCAGGGAAGGAACGGTTCTTACCCCAGCAATGTCCGAAGCGGAGTACGTCTTGTTGGTGGCTGGATCGTAGACGCTGAGGTTGGGAGCGCGGAAGGGAGGAATGCCAGGGGGAATGTATCCGGTCAGGGAGAAGGGACGGACTCCCCTCTCCAGGAAGAGGAAGGCGGCCACGGATGCCAGAACGATGACGATGATATTCCTCGCTGAAATTAAAACACGAGTTTTCACTCAGTCAGATCAGGATGAGACAATCGACTAATCGAATGAAATATTAATTATTCTATTATTGCTAACTGTAACCCGTAAAAATTACGGGCTATTTTAATCAACGACGTCTTAGTGAATACAATTTCAAAGAATATACTTACTT
>JAQFXW010001851.1:0-14040 GCA_034693945.1 Dendrobaena attemsi
GTAAAAGCCTATCACGAACAGAACCGAAAGACATGAAGACAACTACGATTCATTATTAAAACATCCATAGCAACTTCTTATCTACTTCCGCAATTCTAAAAAATTCAGACATCATTTAACTGAAATCTCAAAAAACACTGTTACAGTGTTACACCCAGTTTTATAGCACATTACACTTTCTTCCTTTGTTGATTTATCCCACAGTTCCCCTATGTATAAATAGTAAATAATAATTGGAGATCAGTAAAGCAAGTAGCTAACAAACATCAACATGTGCATACACATTGTAACTGAACGTCAAGATATAGAACCTGGCAAAAAGACAATCACCTGAAAGGTAACAAGTTCTAGTAACTGGAACCATAAATTTAAAATACCATACTCTTCCCAATAGCAGTAACTTCAATTACATGCATTTGAAGAATGAAAGCTACTCATATAATATCCAATTTGACATATTTTTACTTCAGCAGGGTTAGTTTCTACAAAAGCAAAAATCATATAATACAAAAATTATCAACTGTTCACAGTCTTCAAAGTAAAAGTTTACCATGAACAAAACTGAAAGACATCAAGACAACTATTCTTTTTTTTAAACATCAAAAGCGACTTCGGCTAAACATCACCAATGCAAAAAGCTAATACTTTTGCTAGGTAAGTGAGTGTGCTCTGTTTACAGACTTCAAGTAAAAGCCTATCACGAACAGAACCGAAAGACATGAAGACAACTACGATTCATTATTAAAACATCCATAGCAACTTCAGTCGAGCATCACCATTCACCAATGCAGACAGCTACTAAAGCTATTAGGCAGTTCTACTGCATTCACAATGAGCAGCACTTTCTAACCTTTTACTTTGCACTGTAGTCTTATGGTATCTCCCTCAACAACAGCAACTGAGTGCGGCTTGATGACAAAACTTGGTGCAATGCCAGCAACTGTCTCCAATTCTGAATCAGTGACTGATTCAACTGCTGTTACTTCAGTGACGGCAACCTCTGGAGACTCTTTCACAGGTGTCTTACTGGGATGTAGTGTTTCCTTTCCAGGCTCTTCTCTACCTGTCTCCTCTGACCTTCTGTTCTTGTTTAACTCGATTTCATCTGCTTCCCGTTCCTCTATACTTTCTCTCCCTTTACTTGTAACAACTCTCACCTCTGCCTCTTCCAACCGATTTTTCGAAACTGTGTCACTTGTTGATTTCATGTCCACAACAATCTTCTCAAAATTCTCATCCACTGTCTTGCTCACAAAACTCTTTTCACCTACATCTTCTGCAGGCTTTTCAAACTTCGAACTCAGTTTTTCATCAACTTCACTGCCAGCTCCAAGACATTTTTCTTCAGTACCTGAACCTGGAGCATGTTGAATGGTAACGTCGAAACTAGTTTCATTCTTACTCTCCGCTTTCTCGTGAAGTTCGGTTTCTTCAAGAACACTTTCATCAACTGTGACCGAGACTTCTGTCAGTACTTTAATTTCCTCACTGACCTTCTGAACTTCTACCTTAACTGATGCTTTGACTGAACCATACTGATTCACAGCCTTAACTGTATACTTTGCAGTATCATTCAGTGTGGCAGAACTTATTTCAAAGATATGGCACTCACTGGACAAATCATAGGAAATCTTAATTCGGTGATCTGATTTCTTTGGTTTTAACTTTTCTTCACCTTTGTACCATTTCACTTCTGGCTCTGGGACTCCTGTTAATCAGAAGAGGAATTAAGAGTCTGACAAACGAAATACTACCATTTTGATCTTAAGACTATAAAACTTTATAAGCAAGTGAATCAAAACTTCTTTATACTAATATATGTCAAATGGAACTGCTGCAACATTCCACCATCACAGTGTTGTTTGACTCTTGTCAAAATAATATGAAGTTTATAACACATTGATTAGGGCAACCAGACAATTTTAAACCTTTAGGTAAAGAATGCAATGAATCTGTCATTCCCTGCTGTCTTTGATCATTCCCAAAACCCCATTATCGTCGGCACATTGGCCCTCTAAGGGCTGTTCACATTGTTAATTAATTATCATTGAAATCTCATCAACTTTATCATATACAGATTAACACAGATTCAAAATACGATTTCAAGGCTTCCTATTGAAGCGAAATCTAAAAATCAGGTTTCAACGAATCAACGTAAAATCAAAAGCATCAAAATCCACGACACCACCCTTCCATTCTTCTCCATAGAGCTTAAAACTATGTGTATCCATCTCAACTGCTGTTCTTTGTACTAAGACCTATGAAACAATACATCACAAGTAAAAAAGTTTACACTTACATGTCTAACAAAGCATTGAGTCTACATGTGTTAAAACCACAAAGATAATGTATCTTGATATATTTATGAGACACTAAAACTAAAACTATCAAACTAATAAGCATGCAGCAAAACACGTAAGTATTTCTATTCTACAAGATTAGTGCTAGAAAGACGCCACCATATAATTATGTGCAAAGTGTAGTTCAAGCACTACTAATGCTCTAAATACAATGGTGCAACTGAGTCAATATTCACTTTTCATAAGTTCAGTTTTATATGGCTCACCAACTACATGTCTCCTGAGCAGACCGAGTAGTTTTACAAGTCAATGCAAACAAAACTTCCACATGTACTGCATGCATTGAAATTTAGTCAGCATACCTTAGAGATGTGAAACAACAAGTGGTAAGAAAGTAACCAAATACTATAATTATTACGTAATACCCATCAGAATAGACCACGGCTCAAACCCCACGCTTTACCTTTGTTGGACCTTCTGCCTGGAATTGTCTTATTCTTGGCCTAGGCCTAGGACCCTCTCTCTCTCCTCTGTGTTTCCCCTCGTCTGAAGACTAATAGACTATGCTATGTTTATAACTTGACTATGTTTATGACTAGACTATGATGTATGTTTGCAGTGCCTCCATGTGATTGGGTCAGGAGCACCTTCGTTGAGATTACCTTATGAGGCGTTTTATAACTTGAAATTTACAATAACAATTATACTCCAATAAAAATAGCACGGTCTTCAATTTAAGGCAGAACGGTCAAGAAGCTGTGTTCCTACAAGTCTGCATAAGAGAACCAAAGCTAAACATTGCCTCTTTCTCAAGTAGAAACATCAAAAGCACAGCTAGAAAAGTTGAAAAAACCAACAGAAAGCTGAGCAACTGGAATTTTCTACAGCTAACCAAAGCAGTGCAATACAACTATGCATTCGTGCAATTCAGAAGCATTCAGAAGAGTGCCACATTCTCAATAGTCAGCACGTTTTCTAACCTTTAACTTTGCACTGAAGTCTTACAGTGTTTCCTTCCGAAACAGCTACTGACTGTGGCTTGATGACAAAACTTGGTGCACTACCAGTAGGCTCCTGCAGTTGAGGTTCCGGAATGGCTGTGGAAATGTTCCCGGGAGTCTCATCCAAAGACTGCTGTTTCGTAGGCTTTTCCTGGTCCACCCTTTTCCCAGCTGTGTCCGTGCTTTTCTCTGCCTCCTCTTCACTTTCTTCTTCTTCCTCCTCTTCATCACTTGATTGTGGCCCTTCCTCAGATTCTATTGCCTCGATTTTGCTTCTTACTCTTACTTTTGCATCTTTCACTACCTTTTCCTCTGCTACATCAGAAACAGTTTTCACTTCAAAAACCATTTGCTCTTCTGATTCCTCTATTTCTACCTTTCTCACCAAGCCTTTTATCTCTTCAATCTCATCTGGCTTTCTAAGCTTCAAACTCAGAGAACTTTCAACATCATCACCAGCTACAGGTACTTTGCCTGGAATAACAACTGTACCTTCAGCGTCTGCTTCGTCTTTGCTTGGCACAGGTTTAATTGTTATGCCTAGGCTGGCTTCCTCCTTGGTCTCCACTTTTTCCACAGCCTGCGTCTGTTCATGAATATCCGCTGCGTCGACTTTTATGACTTTCTTTGCCTCACTGATCTTCTGAACCTCCACCTTAACAGATGCTTTTACTGAACCATACTCATTCACAGCCTTCACAGTGTATTTAGCAACATCATTCATTGTGGCTGAACATATTTCAAGGGCATGGAGCTCAGTAGCCGAATCATAGTGAATTCTAAGGCTCTTGTCTGATTTCTTTGGCTTTATTCTCTCATCGCCCTTGTACCATTTCACCTCAGGCTCAGGGACTCCTGTTGAGCAAAAGACAACATTTAACTGATTTCATTCCCTACCCATATTTATCATTTCAGTGAGTTTGCAATAGTTTAACCCGAGATTTATGGCAATAACATTGATGCAAAATACAGTTGTGAGATTTAGGACTAGCTCTTAAACTATATTTGGTCATATAAAAATTCAAGAACACCATTCTAAAGCTTGCCCTTTAGAGCTGATCGTTCTGACAGTCTGCACAACTACAGCATTTTCAAGTATGAACCTAAATATCCCAACTATGAAAAGGAGTGCCAATTAGACTTACCAATAACATTGTCAGCAACAACCATGTAATATCAACCACAGTACAATTTATAGATGCTACCAGCAACAGTCAATAGATAAACATCAATGTCCAATAACAAGCTTTAATGATAAATAACATTAATTTTAATTAATTTTTATTTTAAATGTTCACAGAGAATATTTTGCATCTATTCTCCAAGCTACATCCTAAGTTACTTCAAGTGAACTTCAACTTAACCTGAAAAGCTTGAAAGGAATAGTAAGTCTATGTACACGCAAAAGTTTTGACAAAAGCTAAAGAATTCTTACAAAAACGTACAGCAACAAGCAAAGCAGAATGTTCAAAAGATGAAGCAAAAAAGCAAGATGCAATACAGTTGACACTGCCTAAGTGCATAATCTCAGAATTGCCTTGAACCAATGTGCGTAACCGACTTATGCACGCAAGAGAAGTTGATAATATCATGCTGTGATTAAATGTTTTCGCGTTTCGCACATATATTTAATGACATAGATAGAGCCTATAATGCTTTCGGTGACCATTCAGTTATGTCAGTTGCCAATAAGGACCACAGCGCAGCAGACAGAACTGTCTACGTGCATTGCACATCAAGGAATGTTTTAAGCTGCCTGCTCAAAACATTACATTTTTGTTACATTTGTCTTCACAGTTCACCACAGGTTTGCATTTTACGCTGTGACACGTATGTAGTCTGCTCCATTGTCATTTGGACCAAAGAAAGCACAAATGTTACACATATAACATATATGTTAAGTGGTGTCATATATATATATATACTATTATACAGAGAAATGAGTATATATATATATATATAAGATGGTGTTGAATAACTGTTGATATGATACAGAACAATGCATAACGAACCTGAAGTTGGCGATGGATATAACCGACTGTTTCATATGCGCATCGCAAAACCCATAGCGAGGGTTGTCTTAAAATCGAAATACCCTTTCAGTATGCTGGTTATATAAACAGCCAGTTTCTGTGTTCATTATCAAATAGTGCAGTTATCCTTAATGCATTTAAGTGGTGTCAACTGTATATTCTAATTATCTTAGCATCACATCCAAAGCAGCTTAACAGCAAACACAAATTGTTGTGGTTAATAACTTCTACTGTGCCACTACTTAATATACGAGGCCTAAACCGATAACATACCAAAACTAAATTGCAATCAGGTCAATATCCATAAATTTAATCCTTTAGACAGACAAAATGCCAGTTCGGTATAATGTGAAGTATTTGTCATCTTTATTTAATGGCTGGTCATCTTTCTCTTTACATGTTTCGTTTCTGTCAGTTACTTTCTTCTGACTGTACGATTGCTCTTCTATTCAGAGAAGACAATACTGAAGAGATTTAACTTATATGGAAAGATGGAAAGAAGTCAAAATTAGTTGACAGTACAAAGCCATTGCAAGCACCATGACTTAGCAGAAACACAATATAATATTAACAGATGACTATGACATCATGCAAAATGTGAGCAGACAAGAATAATCGCTAAACTTCCAGTAATCTACTAAGTCATCAAATCGAGTTCAAATGAGCTCCATACTACTCGTGGTATTAAAGTACCAAAACGACCCTAGCATATCCACTATCCACCTGTATGTGGACAGTACTGTTCAAGAGTGACATACCGAAAAAGCACTTTGAGAAAAGAAAGAATTTATTTAAAAATTATGTCTCTTGCTTGTCACACTTTTGTTATGTCACTCTGATATCAGCCTATCCATGGAATGAGACAATTGAGGATTGTAAAACTTAAGCACATACAAAGTCAGAATAACATGACATTTAAAACTAGCAACATACATATCTAAAACATTTGGTAATTGTGTTACAATGGCTCCATCAACTTCTTCAGATTATGTCTAATGCATAACAGCGTGGACATAACTTCAAGCTAGTGAAACCTGTTACACATAGCTTGGCCAACAGTTCTCAACCTGTGGTCTGCGACCAATGAAAATATGCCTGGTGATCCGCGAGCAAGGCCTAAAATTTGTGTGATTGAAATTAAAAACATAAGAGCAGCTAGATTTTTCCAATTTATAAAAAAAGTTCTTCATTTCAATGGCTCCATTGAAGCTTGACACTAATAACACAAAAAATTCTTCCTAATATTGAATGTTATAAAAATCATATAGTATATTATCGTTGTATACATTTTATAAGTAATAGATTAGTTACAATACAGCAACACTGACACAAAATTCAGAGGTGGTCTGTGACTGAGACACAAAATCTGTAAGTGGTCTGTGAGACCCAAAAGGTTGAGAACCGCTGTATTGGACTGAAAAAATGTATGGTTGTAAGCAAGAAACACTACCGAACTACCATCAGCAGACTCTACTCACAAACTACATCTTTTTTGTACAAAGGAAGGCAATATTAAAACACTGAAAGCAGAATGAATAACTGGTGCAATGTCAACAACTCTAAATTCTAGTTAAAATTCATATAAATCTTTAACGAAAACAGCACTAACGAGCGAATTGTACAAGCCTGTTTTCATGCCGCTACAGAATTTGCAGCAATCATAACGATTATCTAACCTTTCAGTTTGCACTGCAGTTTTATATTTTCACCCTCAAGAACAGTTGCTGGTTGTGGCTTGATGACAAAACTTGGTGCAATGCCATCAGGTTTTGCAGTCTCAGGCTTCTCTGGAACAGGCTGGACAATCTCTGAAATCTTCTCCACAGCTGTTAACTGATCTGTCACTTTTTCAACTGCATCAACTCTTATCTTAATTTCCTCCTCCTCCTCTTCTTCCTCCTCCTCCTCACTCACTTCCTCCTCACTCACATCTTTGCTCAATTCCCTCACTTCGGTTTTACTGGTATGTACCTGCACCTCCTGAATAGATTGTTCTGCAATAGCAACTTTTTTCTCTGTCTGCTCAGTAGCTTTGCATGGAATAATTTGATCTACTTCAACAGTAGGCTTTGGAATTTTTAATTCTGCAGATGATTCCAAAGCACTTTCTGGTCTGGTTGACTCTCCTGGCACAGCAAATCTGCCCTCTACTTCTGCATCGTTAATGACTGAAACAGGTATCACTACATCAAGACCAACTTTTTCAACAGCTTCAGTGAGTTTCTTTTTCTGGTCCTCGATAACTTCGTTTTTCAGCGAAACCCTATCAACAGCTGTTTCCTCCTTAGTCTCATCCTCAACCTGCTTCGCTTCAGTCACAACAATGACTTCTTCGGTGACTTTCTTTTGCTCAACAATGCTCGTAACTTCTTCAACTTCTTTCCTCTGGTGTTCCTCAACAGTCCTCACCCTGACCTCTACCTTAACCGAAACCCGCACTGATCCATAATCATTGCTGGCCTTGACAGTGTATTTTCCGCTGTCATTTATGGTGGCACCCCGAATCTCGAGTGAATGAAGGTCACTATTGGAGTCAAAAGCGAATATGACTCTCTTGTCAGACTTCTTTGGTTTCAGTCTCTCATCTTCCTTGTACCACTTGACTTCTGGTTCAGGCTCTCCTGTGGAGGAGATGAAACTCGAATTTAACACCGATCACTCATATAATCAAGTGAAAAAAAATAATATTCATATAAATATCGCTGATATATCTAATGCAATAGATTCAAGGAAAACACTTAGCATCAGCATCTATGGCAAACCTTTGAATCGCATCCACACAATACAATCTGTATCTTTCACATAATCAAAAACTTTGGGTCTATTGATACAATACAAAGGTTTAGTGCATTTGAAGAGTAATTGTAATATTAACATGTGTTTTGTAAATCATAGTAATAATTTAATATTGCATTTCACCAAAAGAATATACCATTCTCACAACTCAATAAATAAATTCTGACGAGAAATGCTACAAATTCATTATGTAAATATACAAGAATTATTTAGAACGGAATACTCTAATCAACATAATGGTTATATATAAGGAATGCTGAAATAAAGACAATGATGGAGCTTGTCTGAAGAAAATGTCAATCAGTCTGCAATAACACGACATTACAATACATTACACATCGCAACATTGAGCAAATGCTATCAATAGAAAATATGGTTGCAAAAATCCAAAACCTGATGGATGCTCTAACTACAAAAAATTTAAATAACCTATAACAAAGACATCATGCAGACTCATGCAAAATATGGGAATACCTGAACGTGCTTTCATGGTAGTCATGATGAGAGGAAAATTATAAACAGTTCAATATAATAAACAATAGCTATCTTAAATAATAAAGCAACAACCATATGTTTCGATACAACAGCATCAACTTCACATAAAACTGCCCCAGTCACTATTAGCATAAAAAAGCCACTAAAGTTCATATAGTCAAACCTCAATGAAGTAAAATAAAGTCACAATCAGGATTTACACATGAAAAATCAATGGCAAGTGATAATAAAACATCATTAGTCAAAAACTGTAATGTATACTTTATTGGATCATTATTAAAAGCTACAACAATACTGCAAGTATATTCACTGAGATCCAAATTAAAGAGATACTTTGCAAGGGCATCAAATGAGATGCCAGTAAAATAAAAAAAATATAAGGCGCAAAAGAACCATTCCACACAAAAGCTGTTGAAAAATAGCTCAAGATACACCTGGAAATAGTGGTTTAGATAAAACAAAATATCCAAATGTGTGAAATTGTTGGTATGAAATCATGCAACTAAACTGTGCAGAAAGGAATGATTATACAAACTCAATGATTATGGACACAATAAAGAACTTCAGAAGCTTTACATTTTGTGAAATATGATAATGATGAAAAAACTGACCATAGACAATACAAATTGAAAACTCACAACAACAAAAGGCAACAGAAAATATTATCATCAAAATTGACAAAAATTCAACCAAAGTAACTTGTACAAAGAAGTTGAAAACAAAAGAATTTATATCAACAATGTTACATCTAAACAAAGCAAAATCAATAGCTAAGCATTAGGGAATAAGCATTATAAAAGTGACATCACTTTAAACCTGTTGATGTCATTTTCACATATCACTGCACAGTATTTAAATCTACATGTAAAAGTTAATAAAACTCAAGTTGTTAAAGCTAATAAAAATAAGCCAAAATCAAAAATGAATAAATATAACGCCACGTAAAATGGCAGGTGTAAAAGCATTGTTTTAAGTGTAACAATAGCCAAAATTGCCTGTTGCGAAAAAATTCCTACAAAAACTGCACAGCAAAAGTAACAGTTAAGCCTGTAAAAATAATAAAAATTAAAACAAAATCAAAGCAAAACCAAAAGAAACACCACTGCAAAAACTCAGTGATGTCAAGCAATGGCAGTGCAGGGAAAGCAATGGCAGTGCAGGGAAAAGCGAGGTTTGGTTATGGTTTCTAACATAACTGAAGAGAGGAATTTGCCACATGACAGGAGCAAGATTGTCTAACCTTGGAGTTTATAGTAGAGCTTTATTGTTTCTTGTTCATTCACTACAACAAATTCTGGCTTGACCAAAAACTTTGGAGGAACGCCAGCTGCCTCTTGCGATTCCAGATTTGTCTCCTCCAACGTGCTGATTGTGGAAACTTTACTCTCGATTGTCGTTGTCAACAATACTGCATTTTCTGGTTTAGCCATTTCCTTGTCAATCACTTCCACTGACTCCTCCAGCAAGACCTTTCTCATTGCATTTCTCAGCGCCGCCTTCTCCTCCTCAGTTTTCTCTACAGACTCCTCAATTCTTTTAAACACAATTTCAGAAATGTGTGTACTCGACAAAGACTTATCTTCCTCTTTTGTTTCAATAGCAGTCTTAGACTCAGAAAGAATCTGTTTGGCTTCTGTTTGGAGCTTCTTTTCCACCACGGAAATATGAATATCTTCTTCTGATTCTTCCTCTGATGCTTCTTCCTCTGATTCCTCTTCAGATTCCTCCTCGGATTCAGTTTCTGATTTTGGTTCCTTGTTCACTTTTGGTTTCTTTTTCACCTCTGCTTCTTCATCAGCAACTGGAACTTTTTTCACTTCTGCTTCTTTCTTTACTTCTGGTTCTTTTTTCACTTTTGGTTCTCTTTTTTTCTTAGTCTTTGTTGTCACCATAACAGCATCTTCTGGTTTAATTGGTTCCTTGCTAATCACTTCCACAGACTCTTCCAATAAAACTTTTTTCATTGCCTTCTTCAAAGCCTCTTTCTCTTCTTCAGTTTTGTCCACAGATTCTTCAATTTTCTTTATGGCAATCTCAGAAATTTCAGCAGTTGAAACAGATTTCACTTCTTCTTTTGTTTCAACAGAAGTCTTAGATTCAACAAGAAGCTGTTTGACTTCTGCTTCAAGCTTCCTTTCCTTAACAGTAATTTCAAAATCTTCTTCAGACTCAGATTCCTCTTCTGAAGATTCCTCCTCTGACTCAATTTCAGCATCAGGTAATTTTTTAACTTCTGACTCTTTCTTAGCCTTTGGTTCCTTTTTCACCTCTGGTTCTTTTTTCACTTCTGGCTCTTGTTTCACCTCTGGTTCTTTATTCACTTCTGGCTCTTTCTTCACTTCTGGTTCTTTTTTCACTTGTGGTTCTTTCTTTTTCTTAGTCTTTGTTGTCACCATAACAGCATCTTCTGGTTTAAGTGGTTCCTTGCTAATCACTTCGGCTGACTCTTCCAATAGAACTTTTCTCATCGCTTTCTTCAGAGCCTCTTTCTCTTCTTCAGTTTTGTCCACAGATTCTTCAATTTTCTTTATGGCAATCTCAGAAATTTCGGCAGTTGAAACAGATTTCACTTCTTCTTTTGTTTCAACAGAAGTCTTAGATTCAACGAGAAGCTGTTTGACTTCTGTTTCCAGCTTTCTTTCCTTAACAGTTATTTCAAAGTCTTCTTCGGACTCAGACTCAGACTCCTCTTCTGCAGACTCCTCCTCTGACTCAATTTCAGCATCAGGTAATTTTTCAACTTCTTGCTCTCTTTTTACTCTTGGCTCTTTCTTCTCTTCTGGTTCCTTTTTCACTTCTGGCTCTTTCGTTTTCTTAGTCTTTGTTAACACCACAACAGCATCATCTGGTTTTATTTGTTCTTTGCTAATTACTTCTGCCGACTCTTCAAGCAAGACTTTTCTCATTGATTTCTTCAGCAATATGGACTCTGTCTCTTCTTCCTCAGATTCCTCCTCAGATTCACTTTCAATTTCAGACTCCTTTTGCACGTTTGGTTTTTCAGTCTTTGGCAGTTGTTTCAATTTGTTATCCTCCTTTAATACTGTCACTGGCAATATAAATTCCTCTCCTGATTCAGACTCAGACTCTGATTCTTCTTCCGATTCATCCAGTGATTCCTGTTCTACCTTCTTTTCCAGTCTCTCCTCTTTCCTATCAACAATGCTGGCACCTTTCACAGCAACTGCAAGTGTAACCTCATTAGACAGTTCCGTTGATGACTCCTGTTTCCTAAATATTGTAACAACTTCCTCTTGCTGTACAAATATCTCCTCGGTTTTTGACACAGTTTTTGTCTCTGTGTGCATGACCTCGACCCTTGCTGAAGCTTTTACTGATCCATACTCATTGATAGCTTTCACAGTGTATTTGGCACAGTCCTCAGCGGCGCTATTGTAAATCACACAAGTATGCAAATCTGTGACTTCGTCATAGCTGATGGAAAGTTTAGCATCGGACTTCTTGGGCTTCAGTTTGTCCTCGCCTTTGTACCACTTCACCTCAGGTCCAGGGACTCCTGTTGAGCATAAGCAAGACCAACTCACAATTCAGAAGCCAAGCTAACATGTATTTATTATATTCTCACTGTTGATCCTATCCACAGTATTTTACAATAATAACAACAGCAGAAGAAACATCAACAATAATAAAAAAAAATGTTGCTTCTGAAATTGAAATTATGGCAGCAGGCAGTCATATCTTCTGCTGACTGCTTTTTCCATTCATCGTCATTCCCTTTCAAAGAAAAACCTACAGTGGATAGACCGCAGTGAGATATAATTTAATATTGTCAATTTCAATTCTTAATCAGACTGGAATTGATTCCATTGGGTTAATGTAGAAACAATGAAATCACAAAATTGGTTATGCAAATATGTAATGGTTATCTCTATGAAAATTCTTAGATGACATAAATCAAAGACATCTTACACTACTGCCTTTGATATGTTAGCATCCTGCAGGAAAATACATGTAATCAGCAAAAGTTATTTAAATCACTGCAAATGAAACAATTTGTAGATTATATGTAGCAACAATATGAAAAACAGTTATTGCAAAATATAGCTGCATCTTAAAAATTATACTAAAGATTAAGGCAATATGTTCTTCTAGCTATCGATGTTCTTGTTGTAGACCAAGATAGTTTCAACAAAACATATAAGCAAACAGAAAACAATCGGCTGAATATTATTTTTTAAATTAAGCTGCATTGCAGCAACCAATATTTGAACAGCAATGAACATTTTCAAAGCAGCTATTAGTGACTTAATGACGACAACACAGCCACTGACAACAATCTAACAGCGGATTTCATAATGATAAAGTATCATTATGATATAGTCTATAGATATATCAAAAATGAAATAAAATTTCATAAGATAAAATGAGCTGATAGTATAACATAATTATAGAACATGCTCAATCAGCATTCAAGGCACATGAAAACTACAAATCTACCTGCAAACTTCAAATCTCAAGAGATAAAAAGCCAATACCCAACTTTAATTATGCTTTCAACAATCAACATACATGAGCATGTTTAAATTGACGACACCAAAACATTCCGACAAATACTACTGTTATCATTTCTATTTCAACAACAGGCAAACCACAATATATAAAGAGACAGCTTTATATGACAACTTTTACATCATGCTAACTCAAGCCTATATAAAAGTGCAGAAAGCAACAATGCCTGCTTCTTATTACAGCGAAGCTCTACTGACTGACAGTGACTGCATTTCTTTAAGTGCTTTTTAGCATAATTTTGAGACAAGTTGTTTATGAGACAAAAAAAGTAATAAAGAAAATAATGTAGTCAATAGACAAATTACAATAATTGCTAATTTTAATTATCAAATAACATATCAAGATGCAAGTACTTATGATCTGTTAAGACTTTATAGAGCTCTAGATAAATAAAATGTTTTTGGCTGGATTACTTCATCAAGTTTCAGCAGGGAGAAAGTTTTATACAATGAGTCAACTTTAAGACCATTGGACTGCAATAGATTGGTGATAGATAAGGTGGTATGCTTTTCATACATCTCTAGATACATGTATTAGAGCAGCGGTTCTCAACCTGTTGTCCGCAAAATCTGTTCTTCTTTTCAATTGCTACCATGGCGCTTGAAACTAATAATTCATTGCTTTTTGTGTAAAAAGGTTGATTGTAGGCCTACTGAATGTTATAAAATTAAACAATATAATACTCGATCGCGATGTCGCGATGTCGAAATGTCGAGATGTCGAAATGTCGCGATGTCGAGATGTCGCGCTGATGCGGTGCATGTCTGCGATAACGGTCTAAAAATAGCTCCGACGGGAACCGATAAATCCACGGCACAGCCCACACGGCAAACGAAGCTATGGGACACGGTAAGTTGCACGGGATAGCCCACGGCAAACGAAGCT
>JAQFXW010001852.1:0-14039 GCA_034693945.1 Dendrobaena attemsi
TTATTGTGTATTGTACACTATATCCAGAGCGCCTCTGAGTAGTTGCCTTGAAGGGGTGCTATATAAATTATTATAATGAAAAAAATATATGTTATATACAGGGTGGACCAAAAAAAGTGAGACCCATATTGTTTTTTCTTAAGATTTTGGTCAAAAGTAAGAGTTTTCAAATAACATTTTACTGACTGAAAGACGTAAAACTCCCAAATTCTCACTAAAATGTTTCACACAGAACAAAAGTTATTCAACTTTAAGTGATGTCACCCAAAATATTTTGATGAAATTTCACAGGCTTAAAGATAATTCATATTTACATATAACCGCCAACGTTTATCAAAATATTTCAAAGTGAACAAAAGTTGCAGCACTTTTAGTAAGTCCACTTACTGTACTCTGATGATTAAAAAATGTGTGATGCATCACACAATACAAAAATAGTGCTGCAACTTTCGTTGGCTTTGAAATATTTTATTAAAATTTGGTGGTTATATGTAAATATGAGCAACCCTTAAGCCTGTGAAATTTCATTACAATATTTTTATTTTTTGCAGAAATATTAGCAAAAGACTGTTAAACGTTATTGGAGCACCAAAAACAGTGGGTGATGTCACTAGAAGTTGAATAACTTTTGTTCTGGATGAAATATTTTGGTGAAATGTGAAAGTTTTGTGTAATTATGAATTGCCTTTCAGTTTGTAAAATGTTATTTAAATAATCCCGCTTTTGACCAAAATATTAATGAAAAACTGTAGGGTCTCACATTTTTTGGCCCTCCCTGTATATATGTACAGTATTGTACACTGGTCTATTTCAGCTAATCTACATGCCATAGCTCGATTATAGTTTTCCAACTCAATACCAAATTTCTGACGAGCCCATTAATTTTATCCCTTCTGACTCCTGGGTCTTCTTCAGTGAACATTTATCAGAGCACAGGGACACAGCTTTTAGTCATCAAGCTTCAAGTCTGGTAAAAATAATTACTCAATTGTGCATTCAAGTGCTTAGGCATAATGTTAATTTTGTATTTATTTATTTGACTATTAGTTATTCAACGATTTCTATAGTGCCTCTTCCGGTGTACTACTACTCAGAGGCATTCTCAACTACAGTCCTGATGCTAAGTCGGAGTTAACATGCCAAAGCACCTCATTTGCTATGCTGTCTGGCAAAAGATGGCTGAGCCTACATGTATATGGATAGCTGCTGGACTGGATCATAGATATAATATTTTTCATGCCAGTGGTCCAGTGTCTTAGTCCATTTTACTTACCGCTCCCACAGAGCGTTTGTGAGTGAAGAACTTGCTCAACGTCCCTCCTGTGCGGTGGAAGTGGATTCGACCATGTGACCCTTCGGTCATAAGGCGCTGCACATACCACTAGACCACCACACCCGCGAGGTGTCGTGCAAGTGGGAGAGTTCGGAGGGTCGCGGGTTCGATTCCCACCAAAGCCGCTGCTTAGGGACCTTGGGCAAGTCCTTCACTCAAAGTTTCTCAAGGCGCTTCGGCCTGTAAACTCCAACACACCTGCGTCCTGTTTGCTGCGGCCGAGACCGCCTCTGAATAGTACTGGACTGTTAGTGGCGGTTTAGAAATACATACATACATAATACATACATACTTACATACACCCCCACATATGTATATACTCTTACTCACAGACTCGCACCAGCATGCACAAACACATGTGACATAAGACTTGTCTCTTCTTTTGATCAGCCAGCTTGAATTTAATGTGAGATAGAATTGAATTCAATTTAAATCTGGTTAAAGAGTCCATATAAACTTCATCAACCAATTAATTTAAACCGCTGCACTCTTAATCTGCATTCTATTAACCGTCTAATTGTTTTCAAAATATTCTGCTATTTTAGATATTAACAAGATGCAATGGGTACATAGTACGATACATTGGTGTTAAATTTTTAATGAAGTTTAATATTATTTGCAAGTGAACTTCTGCACTGGTTGTGTTTTTGAACCTGAGGCATTCAGGCAATAAATGCATCAGTCTCAGTCACTATGCCACACGAATATTTTTGATGACGTATAAGTCTATACTGTTGTTGATACAATTCAGGGCTGTAGCCAGTTCTCAAAATGTTGAGTGTGGTCAGAAATTCTCAAAATATTTTATCCAAGAAGTAGAAAGCAATTATAACTTTCTAAGGGGGTTTGAATTTGTAAAGCCCTAAATACATACCTCTGATACAATTACGATTAAAATGCTGATTATGCCACATAAACTGCCATCATTTACATTACACTGCAGTGTAGGCGGAGAGCGCAGAGAGCATTGAGTACGAATTTGAGGAACTAATTTAAGAGCTGTTTACGATTGGCCAGCTCTCTGCTGGCTGCGGTCAAAGCCAATACAAGGCCATGTTTTTCTCTTTGGCTGAGAACGCAAGAAGTGCATTGCAAACTCTGTTTTGAATTCTACACGAATTAGGCTGCATCGAGACTCAATGAAATCAATCGATCTACAGTTAAACCTTGTTATTGCAATTTATAGAGCAGCTGACGCTTTATATTAAATGAGGAATCAGGCCTGTTGCAAGATTCGGTGAAACTGATCTTCATACTGTGGAACATCATTAGTGTGTGATATTCATTTATTAATTCATTCATTCATTTTGAGAATTTATATAGCGCCCTTTGCTGACATAACCTGTTGGAAGTGTGTAATCCCTGTAATTCAACGAGTAAGTCCCATATGCTATGATGTGCAAACCTAGTAGCAGTGAACTCTAAAATGTCGAAAGATACTGACCAAATTTAAAAAATAAATGGAAATATTTGTCTGAATGATGCAGAGGTCGATCACGCAATATGTTCGTGACATGCACAGGTATGAGGCTGCCATTTTATCGTGCATTATGGCTGTACAGGGGCTATAACAGAACTAATTTTATATAAACGAATCAGGACTGTACCAGAACTTAGCATTAGAGCGCATTATAACATAAGGACATATTTAGTCAAGAGCAAGTTAGAACACTTTTGAGATTCTCCATTTGGTGTGGTCAGGGGCTTCTATCCCCTAAGCAACCGGGCTCAAACACTTCTTTTCCCCATTCCAGGCAAAATGTGATCTTTCCCTCTCCCAATTTGTGATTCCCCTATAAATTCTAACTAACCGATTCCACCTATTTTCCATGGATAGAAGCCCCTGGGTGTGGTTGGAAAATTTCATCCAAACATCTAATATCAATCATATCGAAACCAAAGACATGAGACACGTCTTGAAGAATAGCTAATTCCTGGTAGTTACAGAAGTTTCCTCAGCAGGCATGAACTGACAGTCGTCATTTTATAGTCCAGGTATATATACTGCTTAATAGGAACTGTGGTTATTTTAGATATCACGGTTAATGGTATAATAAGTGTGTAGTAAGAAGTGTTCCGTGTAGTGTACATATTTAATCGATGTGAATAGCATTTGATGCATTAGTTGGCCTTTTATCTTCGCATCAGCCATCAGCATGTCTTTTGTTCCAAGTGAGTTGAGCAGAAATACTCCATTGAGTTATTCGATTGGTTGTCAGCCTGTTGTTATAGGCTGTCTGCTTTCTTTGTATCATGGTCTATAACTCTATAAGGATATTTACCTCACTAAATAATGTTCAGTCGTCTCATCCAGCACTTCACCTATAAAATGTTACTTTACTCAGTTTACTGCATTTGAGTGTATTTTTTATCTGAATGTTGGTAATGGTGTTCTATTCAGCTATAAAAGCAATTTAGTTATTTAACTGAATATATATTTTACTGAATAATTTTTTAGTTAAACTGTGGTGTCTATCATAATGAATGTTTACTTGTTTAGACCAAAACATTAATGATGTAATTCCGGTAACAGATGTTTGTTTTGTGAGCAGGTTTTGTTAGGTAGAAAAATATATTTAAAAAGAAATATATTTTTCATACGGTTCTATTTCACTAGTTTGCACTTAACTGCAGCATGCTTGGCTGCATTGTGGCTCAAAGCCTGCAGATATAAAAGCAGGGAGTTTGGTTTCGCCTATTTATATGAAGCTTGCCATATTCAAATTTCTAATTTATTTTAGTTTTGGATTATTTCATTCTTATGTTTTATATGTTTGAAAGTATGGGTCTGATGTTTAGTAGGTACTTCCATTTTATTGTTCTGAACTGGTTGGTTCAGTACTAGAATCTTCTTTTTAGGTTTTCAAAACACTACTGTTTTTGTATCACCATACTCTAGAATGCCATACTCTAGGACTTTTTATAACTAGACATTTTTGCCTTACTCTGCGTTAGCTTATCAAAATTATCCTTATCTATCATAATGGAGTTAATAAGCCTCACGTTGAGTTGCTTTGCATTAAGCACCTTACTTCATTTACCCTTTCTATGCACTTTGACTTCAATATCTTAATTTACTGTATTTTATCACATGAATAAAAATGGAGTTCTGGATGACTGTTTTGGTGTTGTGAGGATAATTTTTGAATACAATTAGCTGAAGTAAATTATGCGTTTTTGAGCATTTTGTTTTGTTGATATTTTTCAGGAAAATGTTCGTGGGTGGTCTGAGCTGGCAGACAACAGCAGGTACTGATTTTTTCTGTCTCTCCCCCTCTGTCTGTCTGTCTGACAGTGTCTGTCGCTGTCTGTCTGTCTGTCTCTCTTTGTATCTATCTGTCTATAGTTTTTTTATCTGTGTCTCTGTGGATGTCTCTTTGTCTATCTGTCAATCTATAGATATATGTATAATAATGTATGCTTTGTATCTGTGTGTAGCTTTATCACTCTGTAACTATAACATATACGTATATGTATGTATGCATGTATTGTATGAATGGATGTTTGTATGTATGCTTTGTTGGATTTGGAGTGCTTGAGTAGGATCTATTTCTGTCTTTGTCTGCTAGTCTATTCATTGGTTTGTCTGTGTGATTGACTTTCTCTGTGTTTCTCAAGTTCCTTCTCTTACTTTTTCTTTTCCAAGGCCTCATCGTCGGGGCAGCCGGACGGAGGAGAACAATGATGTTCTTTTCCAAACTTTCCCCTCCTTCCTCTGACTCCAGTTCCATGCCTTGCTTGCTTCCCTCTTGACGTTCCAATTCCTTTACGTTTTGACTGTTCTTTATCGCTCTGTGCCTCTTTCCGGTCCCATCCTTTGTTCGACTTGCTTTGTGAAGCATTCTCATTGTGCCATTCCATTTCTTAACTTGACAAAATGTTTTCTTAGTTTACCAGATATGACATGGCCAGGAAGCAGAATCAATCACAACGTCTTATTATTATTTTTCTCTATACCAAGGGTATACAGTTCAAATACCCTCAAAGGAACAAAAAATATGTAGTAGTAAGAAGGGTTCATTTCCAGGAAGGTTATTGTTATTATATTTTAATAAGTTTATATTATTATTACTACTAGTGTAACTTATGATTATGAAATGTTTCTATTATTATTTATTTCTATTACTAGTATTGTTCTTGTTATCATTCATATTAATATTATGGCTATTATTAATATAATTTTTAAGTTCCACTTCATCCCTGCATAAAGCCATAAGCTATTACTAGCCCAGTTAGCTAATTGGGAGCGCGTCGGGCCTTGTATTTGCAAGGTACCGAGTACGAACCCGATGTCTGCCGACACTCAGAGATTTAACATCTCGGGCTAGCACAAAGGGTGTGTGAGGACCAATGGGATAGTCGATGACTTGCGTCCGAAGGGTCGCGGGTTCGATTCAGACCCGAGCTACCACGTAAGGACCTTGAACAAGTCCTTCACCTACAGTTGCTCGTGGCGCTTCGGCGTGAAAACTCCGACTCTACCTCGGGCTGTAGTCGGGCCCGCCTCCGAGTAGTAGAGGACTTGAAGGGGTGGTATAGAATTGCGTAAATAACTAAAATATATAAATATGTAGCCATATCTCAACACCAGTTCACAAATTCCGGCTGAGAGCAATCGACTGTCTGGGTACACCACCACGCACTGCCCGTATTATTGAACAATTTATTAATCATCGGTATAACGTCGTCCTATGACATAACAGGCCGCTGATGACAATTCCAATATACAAAATACATCAACAGAACTCGGCAGCATCATAGCAAGCATCAGACACAATACTTTTCACAAAAAGCATTACACTGTAAACCCATACTTCAGCGTCAAAATTTAATTATCAAGTCACAATTCAACCTATTGTCTTTTATAACATGTTCAAAAAACATATTAAATTACTTCCTGATAAATGAAGACGAGATTGACGTACAGTTAAACAGACAGACGGGAATACAGACGAACAGACACAAGTAAAAGGACAAACAGGTTAACGAAGAATAGATCTACGCACAGGTAGATAGACAGACAACGTGCAGACCCATAGATAAACGGAATGGCACAAAGACGAATCCATAGATAAGCTGAATAGTTTCTCAGACAGCCAAGTAGACGCACAAACAGATGGACGGGCGTGTCATACTTAGACACCATTTAAACATATTGATATTTGACGTTATAAGAAGGCGAGATGGGTTGCTAAATTAATTTAAACGTACCCAGTCAGACGAGAAATTGTACATTCAAAGGTTATTACGATTTGTATGCTGAATGCAATACATGATTTGTGTGTTAATTAATTGTCATTGTACGTGAAATGCTATCTATCTAAACAGTCTACCATTTCGTGCCTATCGCTTTCGAAATTATGGGCCCAATAAACACTACAGGCCTTGAATTCATTAAGCAACTAGGACACCGCTTGACACTTGCCACCGGAGACAAGAAGGAGACCAGCTACTTGGATGACTTGCATTGTATGTAAATATTATTGTACATTGTACATTGTGAATTGTCGTCAACGGTCTGTGCTGCCATACGACGACGCGAAACCTTTGAATAATAATAATAACAATCATTGTTTCCCTTCTACAGGGGTGAACGGACCTAATGCATCGCTGGAATTTTCATCAGTTTACCGACAGTTTATTACAACAGAGGCCGTTGCTGTTGGGTAATAATTGTTCAAACGTATTTCTGCTTATAGTTAGGGCCTAATTGAGCGCCTCTGAATAGGTTCCTGGAAGGGGCGCTATATAAATTTTCGAAATGAATGAATGAATGAATAATCATGTCAAACACTTATTTCACTGATATTTGTTGCAATTGTTCAAACTGTGTGTGTTTCATCAGTTTAACGATAATTTATGACAACAGAGGCCGTTGCCGTCGGTGCAAAAAAATTGGTGAAGCTTGTTTCAGCACTTTCTTACATGCAGAGGTATAAGTAAGTTTGTTGTTCACGTAAAGCTGATGTTCAAAGGGTCCTCTTTTTCACGGACACGATCGTGAACAGTTAGATCTTGATTTCGTCGATATTCTTCAACAGTAACTTTTCAAAGACTACAGACACTAGCGCCTGTCTAAATTTCGGCTCCATAACCTTATTCGCTGCAATACTTTACTGAACTTCACTTATACATGTAGCTGTGTGCATCTCCTGAGTAATTGGTTTTGATATAACAGCACTGTGTGATCCTTGGCATAACTAGAGGCGGTGGTTACAGATGTCCCCAGTGGCAAGACTTGGGGGAGCAAAATCACGAAAATGTAAGCGAGAAATGAGGTAAGTTCCTGAACATTTTTGGCGATCTTGACGGGCGCAGAAGACACTAGTTACGCCACTGTGTGTGATAGCAATTATCATTATCGATGCCCCTCCTTTTTTGCTGAGCCAGATATGATACCGGGGCCGCAATTGCTCAAACAGACTGGCGAACGCGTAAGACAAGTTGTATCAGTAATAATTCTTATTGATATCAAGCTCGACTACATTTATTATGGCATCGTTAGTGTTCATAGTCATCTACCAGTATTTGTGAAACAATGTAGCAACTTAGAAAGGTTTGTAAGAGCAGTCGCAACTTTTAAACCTTGACAGTATATCGAACAGGCAATTCATTCGAATAATATTATTCTTTTGCGTCGCAATGCTGTTTTGATGTACCGCGTATTCGCTTAAACTTACTGTTCATCGTATTATGACCACGTCCATCTTGGTCAGAGGTCGAAAAAAATAAGATTTTTGCAAAATTAAGTTTATTTGTTTTCTTGTTCGTTCTATGTTAGCAAGATGAGGTTTCAATTCAGATTATTTAAACAGCTAGCTTATAACATAAAATTTAATGCTTAAAGTAGGTGTACAACAATAACGACATCTATAATGTATGTAAGCCTAATAAAATAAGCGTGTTTTAATACCGCAACTCTACTTTCGTGTGCCTGTCGATTAGTCGAACTATTTGTCTGTAGAACTATCGTACGGTACGCATCCACTTAAACCAGTCATCTAGTGTTGCCTGTCCGAATGACACCCGGATTTATCAAAACTCCAGTGGAAAAGGAATCCGTCTTGAAGGGGAATAATTTTGTGGTAAGAAAAGGAGGTTTCTGAGAGGGCTGCATTATTCTACTGAAAACTATATTGGGAGAGCCTTCTGTGTCCGTGGTAAATTGGTAATAATAACTGTTGGATCTCGCTGATGATAGCGGGCTTACGGCTTCTACATCTCAGCTCTTGATTGTGGGGCGCGGCGGGATGGTGGTGTAGTTCATTGTCATTCGAGCGTATATATGGATACAGGTTCTAATCCACCTTTAGCCACTGCATGAGAACCTTGAACAAGTACTTCATTCACACTTGCTCTGGGAATGTGATTTAGGATAATTGATAAGACACAGGTGTAAATAATGTTATGATCTACGGTAGAGTAATGTATCGGTAGATTCAACCTTCGTTCAACGTATGGCGTTGTAAATGAGGCGCTTCGGCCTATTAACTCCAACGCAGCACCAGCGCTGTAGTCGGGATCACCTCTGACTAGTAGTGAACTCTGAGTGGGGCTATAGAAGTCTCACAATAAATAAATAACTACAAATTAGAAGCGGAACCCTGAGGTCAATGTGGATTGTGGAATTACGATTAGCCTACACTTTATATATAATAATTAATTCATTAAGAGCATTTAATATAACGAATCTTCAAGAGTGCTACTCAGAGGTGCTCCCAACCCCAGCGCGGGTAAATAAAACGGTCTTAAGGTCAGAAAGGAAAGTTTGAGAGGACTTAATGGGTACATAATGATTCCTGTGCTGCATAATTTCCACCTCACCTTAATACTAGCAATTCAATTACTTATTTGAGTCGAGGCATACAATCAGTATAATAATTATTATTTTGTCATCTCGGTGACTCCACTCGCAATATCCGTAATTTTAGCACACCTCCTGTAAGTATTATTAACAAATTATATAATTTCGCGGCGATTGATCAATTCCACTAAGCCATCACTCCTTACATTTTATTTCTCAAACATTCACATTAAAAGAGGTGTACAAGTATCATCATTCACTCGATTGAAGTTACTTGCATCTTTCAGAGCAGTTTTCCGGAGGGTGCTTACTAATGCTAATAGACAAGAGATACTGTATCATACCCTGCATTTAAATTAATATGAAAGTCGGTATTCGCGGCTGCTTTGAACCTGAGGAACTGGTCTATTAGTGGCTACAACTTATT
Organism: Dendrobaena attemsi; assembly: GCA_034693945.1. Classification (NCBI taxonomy): domain Eukaryota; kingdom Metazoa; phylum Annelida; class Clitellata; order Crassiclitellata; family Lumbricidae; genus Dendrobaena; species Dendrobaena attemsi. Next base: position 9,565 of record JAQFXW010001852.1, read on the forward strand.
GACGCGTGAAGAAATACTATTATAATTAATTTCAATTATAATTATGTATCAAGAATAAATAACAAATGTTCGATACAATTTATATTATAAAATGTTTATTGCTTAAAGTATTTTAGACGACATTCTATTGTGTAAGCTTACATTGTGGGGCGTGGTAGCGTAGTGGTGAACGTCGCCGCTTTGCAACCGATGGGTTGCAGGTTCGAAGGCCACCCGCCTCATAAGGACCTTGAGCAAGTTCGTCACTCAGAATTGCTCGTGGCGCTTCGGCGTGTAAACTCCGACACACCTCCGTGCTGTAATCGGGACCGCCTGTGAGTAGTAGGAGATTTGAATGGGCGGTATAGAAATGCGTGAATAAATAAAGAAAGAAAATAAATAAATAACGAATTAAAGTTGCCTTATAATTTAAACAAGGAAAGATAATATAATTACATGCCAAAAGCTATCAATTGTTGGTGCGCACTATTTAATAAGCAAGCTAGAAGCTGCACAACAGTTCTGTTAACCATTGGCTTCTTATCGATTGGCTCGTTGGACAAGTGTCGTCGCTACTATAGAGGAATAGCGACGCCATTTCTTTTTATTATTTCATTATTACTTATAAATTAATACTGTAGAATTCTTGGTTTCAAGCAATTAACTCAAATAGTATTAGAACGAGTATCGTCCTATAACTTCGGGCAGCCTTGACAAGGTACCCTGGAAGGCGACAGCATTGAAACGTTGAATTGTAACTGAAATGCTCTGAAAAAAGGAAACGTGTCTCTCTGACGTCTCCTGTAATTGCTGCCAGGCGTCGGCCCAGATCGGACATGAAAGCGAGGCCATCGACGTTGAGAGGACCAAGAGTTTCAATTGCTACCGGAACGAAGATGTATCTCTGTTGCAATTCTGTATATTTAGTTACTTTCCTGTTTGCCGCTAAATAAATAATTTGTATGAAATAGTTATGCACCTCTTTAAGAAGATATTACTTCTATAAGATTTTGTAAAAGCGCAACTTGAAGTTAAAGTATGTAGTAATATTGTAGCTAAACTGCCAACTAATCCTAAGACGGCTTATACATGTACAAACGATTTGTGTTTTCCGATCTGTTAAATTTCTTACAACCAATAAACCATTGTTTTTTTACAACATTCGTGTCTACATCAAGTGGTTCTCCGATCAGACTGTTGTGATTGTAAACGCATAATTGTTATTCCCGTTTATCGCAATACAAGATTTTCAACATTTTCAACATGCGACATCCCACTTAATGTTTACTGTCATATATCAGATTAGTTGATTTATTTCATTGGCCGCCTAAGACGGGTTTTAAATGAGTAGATCAACTTAGTAAGAACTAATTTAATCACAATCTTGCTATTAGTGAGGTAAGTAAATGGCACAGTATAATTAAAATCAGTACATTTAGTGACATAAGAAAAGACGCAACATAAATAAATGGTAAACAATTAGGGCACAGACTCCAAAAATGCTAAATCCTCTTTAAAGAAGATACGTGAGACAATAATAGTATTATTCAAATGTTCCGTTTTTTGTACCATTTCATGCACTATATCAGTGGTTCTTAACCAGTGTTCGACCGAACCCTTGGGGTTCGGCGAGCCACCGCCAGCGGTTCGGCAAAGGTCCTCTGAAATATATCCTATACATGTTCAGGATCATGAGTTTAAGTAATAAATCATTTGCTATTCTATTTGTAGGACTATAGTTCGACTTTCATTGAATTTAGTACAGTTAATTAACTGTTCATTGTATTGAATGTGTTGAAATTGTATCACATTTTCATACAAATTATTTACTTCTTTTGTTCCCATTGCTAAAAAAAATATTGTTCGACGTGAGGGGATCGGTGAGGAGTCATGTATTCTTCTTGGGGTTCGGCACCCTTGAAAAGGTTAAGAACCACTGCACTATATAAAGTGATTACATATTACATGGAGGTGTTTGATGATGGAGGTTTGTCACTATTTGGAATGATAGCTATCTGAACAATGTCAAAGAATGTGTTAAACTGTGTTTCTATTAGATTACTATCATTACTTCATTCATATATTAATTGTGAAATAGTAACTGATAGTATGTACCTGATACGATGAGGAGGATGTCTGGTGATATAGGATGAATGATATGTTGTTTTGTGAAATGAAATAATTAGTATATGATGCTTAATAAGATATTAATATGCTGATTGTAAAATAATTAATATTTGATGCAATACCTGATAATATCGTAGTAGACATTGCTATTGGATGACTGATTTAACGTTACTGGCTTGTATGTAAATATTATTGTACATTGTAAATTGTCGCCAACGGCCTGTGCTGCCATACGACGACGTTAAACCGTTGAATAATAATAATAGCTATTGAAACACTGATGAAAGCACACAATGAATGGATGAAAGTATTTGATTGTTAAGACACCTATAAATAATAAGTCAAAACTTTATAAATAGTAAAAACTATTATATATATATTGCATGGAAAATCTACAAGCTCATGCTGCATTATAATTGTGTTTAAAACGATTTTTATCCAAGAATTTCAAAACAGTATAAGATGCAATAGATTAATAATAGTTTAATTAATAATTAAACTTGATTAATAATAAGGTAGGGGCAGTTCAAATAGTCAATTATACACATACACATTCCTACGCCATTTCTTCAAGTCAACTAAGAGGTGGTCTCGAATTTAAACAGCCGAAGTGCCTCCAGCAATTGTGAGTTAAGACTGTGAAGGACCTGCTGAAGGCCCTTACGCAGTGGCTATAGTGTGTGAATCGAACCCACGGAGCTTCGGCCGCGAGACTTGGGCTTTCCCACTACACAACCACGACCCTTTGTCTATGTTGTATCAGTGACCTACTGTAGTTGGCCCAGCTAGTTACATCGGCAGAGCGTGCATGTCGCATCATATGTATGTATGCATGTGTGCATTTCTATACCGTCTCTTACAGTCCACTACTATGCAGAGGCGGTCCCGACTACAGCCCGAGTGTGTGTCGGAGTTTTACACGCCGAAGCGCCACGAGCAGACTTGCTAGAGGTCCTTACGCGGTGGGTGGGATTCGAACCCACAACCTTTCGGTTGCGAGGCGGCGACCTTCACCACTACACTACCGCGTCCCATCATGACTATGTTGCATCAGTTATCTACTGTAGTTGGCCCAGATAGCTACATAGTATGGACCTCTATTACATGAGTTGAATTTAAGCTGTGACAGCCACGCAGAGCTCCGCATGCATTCTACATCTCTATTTACAACGCAGTCTAGCGAATGAATGATGAGTCGTCCTGAGGGGCGTTCGTTCCTGACTCCGGTATTTAACTCGATTGGTCTACACTTCGCGCCAGTGCGTACCGAATGACTCCACGGCCCCTCCAAACAGTGACGTAACTAGAAATGTTCGTTTTCGGGGCGTTTGCTGAGTTAAGCCTTGAACATGGCAATAGCATAGCTTTCTAAAGAAATTGTTAGAACTGCACAATCACACTGCACTACACTGACGACTAGTGGCGGAAGCCTCGTTAAAAGCCTCCCATCGGGTTCTGGCCCGGAATTGCTCAAAATTAGAAGCCAAACTGAGTACATGTTTGACTCTTTTTTGCTTCCAATTCGTCCTTTCTTATTTTGATCCTCCGACTATAATTGGGGTTAAAAATCGCCGGCAGGTTTTGCATTAGGTCTTCTACTACAATCCTCTTAAGTGATTTCGACCCAGCGGGGTCTGTAGCGGAGGAAGCAACAGAAGCCAACAGTATTTTGATAATTATTTGATGATAATTTAAGTACGTTTCTGTCCTTTTTCAAAATTTTACAACTGCCCAAAACAGCTTTCATATAGTAATTGTTCTCGACTACTGGTAGTCAGAGGAGTAGTCCGCGGTCATGTTCCAGGTGTTCCGCGAGCATATTTAAATACGGGTCGCGGTAGTATAGTGGTGAAGGTCGCCGCCTCGCAACCGAAGGGTTGCGGGTTCGAATCCCATACACCGCGTACGGACCTTTACTAAGTCCTTCACTCACAATTGCTGAAGCGCCTCGGCGTGTAAAAATCAGACACACCTTCGGGCTGTAGTTCGGACCGCCTCTGAATATTAGTGTGTTGTAAGAGGCGGTATAGAAATACATGCATACATACAAATACAAGTACAATACAAGTCAATACAAATGCATTAATCTATTGTAAGCGAATACGTACAATAATATTAAACTTATGACGCAGTTTGACACCCTTGAAACTGTTATTCTTTACTATTATATAAAGGTTGTTCGCAGATGTATTTTATCTTAAACATGTTTGTGAAACTATTAACAATTGATTAGTAATTGATATAATGCATAAGACATGATAATGGCAATTAGCTTATTACATATGTGTATGGTGACTAAATGACATCCTGATGGCTAGCTATTTGTATGCTATTTGTACATTACAAGTGTCGTCAACGGTCTGTGAGCC
>JAQFXW010001853.1:0-14037 GCA_034693945.1 Dendrobaena attemsi
ATGAGACCTTACCACCAACTCTTGAGACCTTACCACCAACTCATGAGACCTTACCACCAACTCATGAGACCTTACCACCAACTCATGAGACCTTACCACCAACTCATGAGACCTGTCGATCAGCTCATGAAACTCATGATCTGCCAACGTTCATATGTTTCCAACAGTTGCCGGTAAAAGCGACAGTTTAATGAACCTTCTTTCATAGGTGCTTACTTAACGCTGGTCTGTTAAAAATGTATGTAGCGCCATGAATTTTGCATTGGAGCCACCGCGTCTTCCTAATCCTTCGTATGTCGTTGGGAGCGTCTTTGGAAGGAGAAGGGTGTTGCTGGACTGACCTCTCCTTAAGAATGTTCTCTTGTCGTTCCAGCAAATCCATGCGATTTGCTTTCAACGGCTTTCTTTCTTTCTGTTCGTGTCGACTTTGGTTTTGTCTGTCTGCTTCGGTGTCTCGCTTGTCTGCGTGTGTCTGTTGTTTTTCTGTGTGTTTGTCTGTTTGTGTGTTTGCCTGTCTAATGTGTATTTGTGTGTATCTTTCTGTCTGTGTGTTTATCTGTCTGTGTGTTTATCTGTCTGTGTGTTTATCTGTCTGTGTGTTTATCTGTCTGTGTGTTCATCTGGCTATGTGTGCCTGTGTGTTTATCTGTCTGTGTGTGTCTGTGTGTTTGTCTGTGTGTCTGTCTGTCCATGTGTGGTTATCTGTCTGTGTGTTATTCTGTCTCTGCGTGTTTATCTGTCTATGTGTTATTCGGTCTGTGCATGCCTGTTGTTTGTCCGTGTGTTTATCTGTCTGTGTGTTATTCTGTCTGTGTGTGCCTGTTGTTTGTCTGTGCGTTTGTATGTGTCCTGCGAATTGTGTTTCCTTCCTTGTGTTGTGATTTAGCAACTGCTGTAAATTAAGCTAACATGTATATTGTAAATTAGCAGACATAATTATTTAAAATTTGTACTGTAAATCAATTTAGTTATAAATACTGTGAGTTATTAGGCTCATACTGTAAAATAAATTGCATCTCGTAGGCCCAGCTCTGTATGATGGTTGTAATAAACCGGAGCAAATTTTTCTCACCGACGGCAACGGCCAATGTTATAATAAGCTGTCGTTAAACTGATGAATCACACACATGTAGGTAGACTATAATGGGAAGTAATTTTCAAGTGGCAATCCAACGGTTGTAACTATGTCATTAAACACTCTGTTTTAGATACATTGTGCTTCTTGGTCCCTCCATATGGATCCTATATTATTCCTTTGGGTGTCGTTTATAACGGACAATAAGACCCAGCTTCTGGTTCAAGTGTATATATATATATGCATTATATACATAATACATATATATATATATGTATATATATATATTCAATATAGGAATTTAATCTGTTGGTTCCTAATCTTTTCTTCATTGGTGGCTTTTGGCAATTTCCTCCCTTTATCTGGGGCAAAGGTCGTTCATTTTGTGCAGCCATTATTGGATCATTTATCCTGGGGCCAGAGGTAAAACACAGGACTGGCAGACTCGATTACCCCCTTGTGGAGGAGGAGGGATGGCCGGATGAGGGGGGGGGGTGATCGGGAAAATACATATTAGAACCTGTAGTTGATTTATGTAAGAGTCATTCATCTTGAGTTTTTCATAATATGGAGATTTATCTGGTGCCCCGTTTGAAGGTTGTCCCTAAGGAGGATTTCGTTTTTCTCCAATAAATTATTGGGGTTGCTGACCTGTCCTGATGCCCCTTTTTTTGTCTCGCCTCCCTTGACATTTCAACTCTGAGAGTCTCTGCGCACACACCGTCCTCTTTAGTCTTTGACCTGACTGTCTGCCAGACTGCCTGCCTGACACCCCTCTTGAATTGGGATCGCCTGACACCCCTCTTCAATTGGGGACGTCTGACACCCTCTTCAATTGGAGGCTTCTGACACCCTCTTGAATTGGGGTCGTCTAACACCCCTCTTGAATTTTGGTCTTCTGACACTCTTCTTTAAATTTAAGGTCTTCTGACACCCCTCTTGAATTGGGGTCTTCAGACACCCCTCTTGAATTGGGGTCTTCTAACACCCCTTTGAATTGGGGTCTTCAGACACCCCTCTTGAATTGGGGTCTTCATATACCCCTCTTGAATTGGGGTCTTCAAACACATCTCTTGAATTGGGGTCTTCTCATGACTGAGAACTGATTTCATCCTTCTGTCCATTGGACTAAACTGGTTCCCGTGACTTCTTCTTATGAGTAGATTAGACATTATAAGATTATCCTTTCAATATTATTGGTCGTAATTGGCTAACTTAATTGAAATGTCCCGCAGCTATCAGTTTTTAATTGTTGAAATTCAACTGGATATCTCCGGTAACCTAAGCATAGTAATTGACCTGGGATTGCACCCCGCAGCACCTCCTAGTCGAACTGCTGTGTCTAAGTCAGAAGGCATTTTGTGCCGCTGTCACGGGTCAGAGATATGTCTAGCTCCTCTTGATGAATCTCTCGCGGTTTGCAAGTTAAGTGCCGTTGAGAGCCGAGGAGACGACGTGTTTGGATGGGGATGATGGTTCGTGGTATTCGATGCACGGGAGAGCCTTGTTTGCGGTTCTGGTTTCGCGGTCAGCCTCTTTCCTGTACAGTAGACGCACCCACCGGGTGCAGCAGACGTCTTCTTTGGCTAGTCGCCTAGTGCTTAGAATTATGATGGGTCACGACTCACATTTTAAGATTGACTAGATTCGTGCGTTCGAGGTTAACAATACCCTGTCACAAGAAAAACGGTGTCCGTCATGATTACTATTGTATTGTATTGTATTTGTGAATTTATAAAGCGCTTCTCACAGCATTTCCCCTTCAGAAATGCTCCCAGTGCGAAGACCTCGAGAGAAGAGATAGGTTTTGAGATGAGAGAAAGATGTAGAAACACTTGCAGTGAGAAAGGTAGAGCGAAGATTAGGAGGAAGTGAATTCCACAGTGAGGGACCTGCGCTAGCACTATTGTGTGTTTTACTTGTGGTTAGTATTAGTACATTCCTTTTCTATTACTCGGGAGCAAATATATATGGGAGCAAAATGGTGTGTCCCACTAACGAAATAGAGTATCCTCTACCGGAGGGCCATAAATATACAGTTGCTATAGAAAAATCGAGTTACCATTACATTTGTACCAAAATAGAGTATCCAGTGAGGACTACACAACGCTCCTCAGACCCCTAGTAGTGGCTGTCCGCTCTTACTTACTATTAAGCCTATTTTTCAAGCTTATTTTTGTGTTGTGGATGAGCTGATGATGACGACGACGACGATGACAATGATGATGATGACAATGGTGATGATTGCGGTGGTGATCATGTTAATGGTCAATACTGCTTCTGCTAATGATAGCTGTTGTGATTGAGGTGCTATAACGAGATGACAGAATTGGCGTCTACGATATTGATGTTCATAAATGTTAATTGTATTGTATAGTTTGTGAACATCTAGCATTGTTAGCTAATTTTTCAATTCAAACTGAAACTCATTACTGCAATTATAGTCTTAATAATTGCGAGGCCATGATAATTTCTGTTCTGGAACATGGGAAGAGACCATTTATATTTAAGGCATGGTCTTTCTGAAGCAATGGTCTTTGCGTAGACAATTAAGATATGGTCCTTCATGAAGACCATACCTAATTAAAGTGTGGTCTTTCGTGAAGACCATACGTAATTAAGGTTTTTGTAAAGCGAAGGCTATTACCAGCTAATATTTCCTGAAGCCTACCTCAATAACGTATGATCTAAGTTCTGCAACATGTAATCTGTATAGATCTAGTCAGGATGACTTTCTTGAGGAATATACCTAACGAAGGCTTCTTTCATGGACACCAGATTAAGACCTTTTTCATAAAGATCATATACCTATGTGTTTTATCTAATTAGTTCCTCCAGTCTCTACTAATGAGGTAAACAAGGCACTCTAGTGGTCGCAGCACGAGGAAAGCCAAGATTAAATCTAAAGAAAGCACCAATATAAGAGACTTTGAGGAATCGAGTATGCGCGCTTTTACGCCATAAGCACGGTTCTATAAGACCAATTATCGTTCTTATTAGTCCCTACACGGCGGCTCGTGGTTTATTTTTTCCATTCTCCAGACTTGATGACTAGGATAAATCAATCGCCTGTATAGCTGATCTGTCGTGTCAACTGTCGCTTCATGCCTCTACTCTTTGCCTTGTATTATTTTGCATTTTCATTTTCATTACACCATGGTCCCTGTCTAAGAATAGGTATGACGTGGTGACGGTTTAGTTGTTTGAAGCTGTGCTGACGTCGAGGATGTTTTTGTGTTTTGTCTGCAGGAACAGTTTGGTAATGGTCACCTAAAGACAGGAGACTCGGCTGACCAACCAAACTGGGGAAGGTAAGTGAAGATTGTATCTATCGGAGGAGTTATGGTATAAACAAGACCTTGATTGTTACATGTCTCTGCCTTATGGAAATTTTGATTGATTGATTGATTGATTGATTTATCGATTGATTGATCGATTTAGCCAGAGTGTGATAAAGTGGCAGTAATTATGATGGCGTCCTTTCGAGAATGTACTCTACGCATAAAGCAGCTCCCAGCCAAACCTCCGTCAAACAGAGGATAACAATATTATAGCTCCTATAATACATGCTGTGCTGCATTGATAGACAGGATAAAAGATGACATAGTTTCACCTGGATTCACACTGAGGGGAGCAATGGACTTGGACCTAGGACAAGGGAGATAACTTATTCGTACCCATCTCTACCAAATGGCTGGCATCATGAACTGATGATGACAATACATGCGTGCCTTGTTAAAGGCAGGTAATTTAGCGTAACGCAGGTTAGGTTTAGTACTGCAATCTTATGTTCATTATCTCCCCCCTATCAGATATAAGACCATGTTGATTGGTTGTCCATTAGGATAGTAGTTAGGCTGCTGGACACAATTAACAGGAAACTGAAAGGTGGATGGATCGAAATTCCCACTAAGGCATGAATTCGTTTTAAATACTAGCCGTAATGTCTCCCATTTTTTGTTTTGACTGAGCGCCCGTGAGTAATTTTTTGGTTCTGCCGACAATGCGTATTTGAAACACCGAAGAATCCACGATATTACGATTGCCGTTATTCTTCCCTAACCAGTTGTATTTGTTTCATCTGTGAAAGTTTAGATAGTGCTTGTCTTCCAATGGCATCATCAATGACACCATAATTCTTTTGATTTTCTTTAATAATAATTATAATAGCAATATTCATTTGGGCTTTTTGCAGGCAGGACTGTTATGAATAGGCACCCACGGCTATTTCTAGCTAAGGTGCCACACCTGTACATCATGTACCAGACATTATTGCGTTCGTTTTTATAATGTTCAAGTCCCTGTGTGATCCTAAAAAATATATGTTTGGCAAAAATAATACTTATATATTTGATTTCAACTCTTTATATTGCTTTACAATTAATGTACGTCTGGAAATTCAGTTATCTCATTGATTTTCATTCACTTGAATGCATATGACAACTGTATTCTTCCTTCAGGTTCACAGTTAATTATAGCCTTGAGCGAATTAAAAGTGTCTTTGTCGATAATAAGACTCGCGACAACACGGAGGAGTGCAAGTTTGTCTTTCCTATAGAGAGACAGGAGGCCCTACCTACCCTAAGGTTTTAATCTGGTACGGCCCAATTAGGTTATGCCTCTCCTTTTCAACTGTTGGCCCCTCCTGTGCACGACTCAATAGGAGTCAACAGGTGTGCCAGAATAAACCTAATCCTTTCTCTGACTTAACGTTGGACAACCTTTTTGACGGGATACAAAGCTCATGGAGAGGCTGGTGCCAGGCCCACAGCCTTTGAGTTGCACTTAGAAGATTTTGAGATTACAATTACTTATTATTTCATCCAGAATCTATAGTCCATGGTGTAGATTACAATATTCTTTAAGAAACATTTAAAACTTTACTTGCTAGACAAATCTGAGACGTTGCTGTGCGACGACAGTATTACATATACATATAGCATAGAAAGCATACAATGGTGCTATATAAATTGTCATTTTTACAAGGTCTCAATCCGTTTCTTGTATCTGGTTCGACATAATGGCTGTCAGCGCTGTTCTACTTTCTACAGCCACTCCCCTAAACGGAGGGGGTAGGTTGAGAGGAGAGTCCGGCTTTATTAAAAGAACTAATGGTTTCGTTTCCACGAATAAATTTTGACCATTTATATTGAGTCGCTTCGTGGAACAGTCAGTCTACCAGTTGCCTTGAGCCATATTATTGCCGTAGACTAAAGCAAATGGATAATATTTTAGTTATGCCAGTAAAAATGTCTCTTAGTAGCTACTCATAGGTCGTCATTGGCCCTAGGCACTTTCTGCATTAGAGCTAAACGCATTTACGTCTTAATTTCTTGAAGTCATGTCAATCATGTGCACCCATGTTTAATCTTGATTCATGAACGCATCCAGTTTTGATTTAAAATTTCAACTCTTTTTGTAATATTTATGCTTATTCAATGTCTCAAATGCAGTAAATGACATTTCATCAAATGCCATTTTGGTAATACAAAGAGCTGAAAAGTTAACATGTAGTGCAATTTAACTTGCGCCACTTCAGTACACACCTTAAGGTTATTAAATTGGTATTTCCCTTTTCTATTTTCCAGCCTATCAATAAATTAATTTGTTTCAATATCTAATATTTTACTTTCAGGCTCTTGTGAAATTTCTAGGCCATATTTACAGTGCCTACTCTTCCTGATAGATAAGATGGGTGTGTTTGACTGTTTTTACCATCCCAGATTAGCGGTATCTAAGTACAGGCTATGTCTTGTGTTCTCAGTTGAAGTCAGTTCTTAAGTCACAGTCTCCGCCGATAAACCGTCACACTTAGGAGACATCTTATCTTCTGTCTTGAAGCCCTTCTGTACAAGAGTCAGAGATAATGACATCTAGGATTCGAGAGGCCGTCAAAAGATAATGAACTCTGGGCTGGAAATGAATTATACAACGGCTGCTTTAAAATATTAAATAAGGAACTTTGTACAAACTTGAAAACAGAAACCATTTTTGCGAATACCATGCAGTGTTGATGAATATCCTCTGAATGCTCTCGGGGACCTATGCTGCGACCTTTACGCACCACTCTTGGTTTGCTTTGCACAATCTGAAAGCCCTGATGTTTAGAAAGCCACAAGTGCAATTCTAGGTTGCAGAGCAGATAGAAATCTGAATCGCTTAACTGTAATATTATCAGAGGTTTCAAATTTGTAAGCAGTTCTGTTTTAGAAAAACGGCTGTCAGGATAGGAATATATTAATAATGTCTATGCATAAATATATATTATTCATTACACCGAATCTCTATAGCACCTCTTCAAATCGTCTGATTTCGAAGTGCACTCCCAGTCCAACCTCGGTTAAGACCAGATAGAGTCGCCGAAAAGCACACAGCGCAGCTCGATATTATTATAACGTAACATAACATGGGTTGTTTATTCCCCTCCCCACGAAAAAGCCCTTCCCATAACGAACATGTGATCAAGTATTATAGTTACAAGGCTGGGATACAACTGGAGGACCTAAAAGGACCATGGTCCTGCTAGACAGGGCTACCTAAGTGTCATATTCTGTTAGGGCGAAGATTGGAGACAAGAGTACAACAAAGAAAGTGGTTCAGGTTAAGCTAATAACATTTTCCAATGCAAGACAACAAATTAAATAAATAAACGGAAAATACGTGCAGTGAAGTTTACATCTTTGACTAAGCTAGGTAGGCATGCAAGAATTTTTAAAGGAGGAGATATGAGATGTACTAGCGTGACTATTTATATCAGCAGGCAGGTTGTTCCAGAGAGTTAGTAGGATCAGCTATTTTAATAGAGAGTTTCCTTGAACAAAAGCCGCTCTGTAATTGGAGGTTGTCTGTAATAAGTCATGTTTGAAGTGAAACAGGAATTCACCAGTTTACATTTTTTCCTAATCTGGCCTAGCGTAAGAATACCACGGAGGAAGCAAAGCTGGGCAGTATTCAATTCAATTCAATTTACTTTTATTGTAATCATCATCATAGCATCAGCACCAAGCAACATGACAGTAATAATCACATTTAGTAATTATTCCAACATTAATGTGTCAGTCATGAAGTGTAGTTTGAAGCCCAAAAATTGTTACAATACTCCGCATGAATTAATGAGTAATAAATAAGTCAAGCAGAATATGAAAGGGTAGCTTATACGAAATACGTTATAAGACAGACCTACCTATGCTTTGGTCAATTTAATTGATTTTTAGAAATGCGATCCTTGCAGGTCAGATTTTGATCAATAATAACTCCAAGGAAATTGACTTAGAATAATTATGTATTAGGTTTGACAGAGGGTTGATGCTCACGTTTGTCTACTGTCACAAGGGCGTCGACCTTTTGGTCAACAGCTGGCCAGGTGGTGCATTGTTTGGTCCTTAAGAATCCAGACAGTGGTGTCTTTATTCCGGCCTCCGTTTCCATTAAGCATCCGTCCAACAACTGTCCAACATTTTTTCCCCACCGGGCTTCTTCCGAGCTGCTGTAGATGGGGGTGACGGTGTCTCATAATGGGGGTTACAGTGTGACAGAATGGGGTGACGGTGTCACAGGATGGGGTGACAGTGTCACAGGATGGGGTGACAGTGTCACAGGATGGGGCGACAGTGTCACAGGATGGGGTGACCGTATCTCAGGATGGGGTGGTGTGGCTGTCCTCCTCCTGTCTCTGTATCTTTAATCATCTCGATGTTGGTATTTGTTGGCAGAGACCGTCATACTCAAACTGATGTAAATGCCAAAGCGTTGGCCCACTGTCTAAAACACCTGTCTTTCCATGGAAACCATACTCATTAAGTGTAGGGTCTGGTCTGGTTTTTGAAGACCATACATATATAGCTATAGTTAAAATAGGTATGGTCTCACGTGAATGGTTTGAAGACCATGCTTGATTAAGGTATGGTCTTCATACACTTCTGGTAAAGTAAGAGCGACTTTTTTTATTTTTTCGTTCTGTTTGTTAATCGGCAGTGGACCTTTTATGTTGAAGCCTATAGAATGAGCTAATCCAACTTAAATGCAAAGCATCTATAGGTGCCTCTGTTCAGCGGGACAATTGCCCCTTCTGGGTCACCTTTTGTTGCCATTGAGTCTGTTACTACTGGAATGTACATGTACACAATCAATACTGACTTCAATAAACAGTTCAACACGATTGATTGATTGATCATCAATTCACGACGCCGCATTTGGCGGCTATGGGTACGAATAAGTGAGCTGCTCTGTTCTCAGTAATTTGGCAATTTCATTGCACCTCGTAGTGTTGTGTCCCTTTTATTCCATCACTCCATGTAGTCTTCGTTTGCCCGTTGTTTTATTTTCCTTAGATTCTTACACAAAAACAGGGCCAGCCTTTCGGTAATGTAGCCAACGTTGGGCCCGCACTTGCAGACTGTTATAGTTATAAAATAATGAAATACAGGCCAAGCAACCTAGGTAGTGGGGCCCTGCCAACATGGTCCAATTTTGTCCCCTGCAGCTGCTGAAGATAGACCTACAGCTACAAATATATAAGTAAGTAGGTATATGCTTTTTGACCAGTTGCTAATCACACTTTTGCCGTACATATTTCTAATATCCATGGTTAGCGACCTGACGGTAAATGTAAAAAAGCGTGATTTATCCTTGCTAAGGGCATCGCATATGACGAGGTTAACGATACGTCTGTCTACCGAAGACTAATAATTATGACCTATGTTCTTCTTCAGCTCGTTCGAGAACAATCCGTTCTACAGCAGCATCGACAGTATGCCGGACCTCAAGCTGGCTCGTCAAAAGTCCATTTCGTTAGTCAGTGACCTGGTCAGTAGTAGTTTCTTCTCCACTTCTTCACTTTCCACGCAGACGTTTCATTGGCAAAAATATTACAAAGCTAACTTTTCCTGACAGAATCCATGCACTTAGGAATGTGTGTGTGTGATGTCGGCCCAGCCTCTTGCAATTTCGTTTAGTCAAGGATGGTTGCTGCCTAGATCAGGCTGCATGCAACGTCTTGCGTCTGGGGTCAAGACATCGATCTGACGCGTTGCCATGAATGCTGATTGATGATGCCTCCCTTGTCCATTTGCGCTGGAACTATGGAGCTTCTCCAATTGGATGGAAGCAACTGGTGACAGGCAGCATTCAGTCAGAATTTCGTTTAGCGTTGTGCTTTTGAGACGTTCTCGACAAATGCAATACTAAGTATCTATATATATATATTATATATATGCATTCATAAATGTAACTATGTATATAATATTTATATATATACACTTTTTCAATTCAATTCAATGCGATTTTTCTCAGGGCCGCCCCAAGGACATCCGGGGCCCTACGCAGGCTTCAATGTTGGGGCCACTCTCATTCGAAACTGAGATACGGTATTAGAGTTATGCCTAGGAATTTAGGCTAGATTATATTTATAGCCTGAACTGATTCAAGCAGCTTAACTGATCAATATTGTGAACAAGATTAATTATGATTATAATATCTAAGCTTTTTTATCATGGTCGTAATATAGACTTACAAACACCTCAACTGCCTAAAGCACCAATTGAAAGCTAAGTACAGGGAACAAGCTTGTACATCATCGTGTCAGAAAAAGAACAACCTATTGTTGACAGAACTAGAATATTAAAGATAGCCTATTATACAATGTAGGCCTATATATTTATCTAGACAATAAAATTTGACTAAAGCGTACATTGCGGAGTGCAGACATTATAATAGACCTGCTATAGGCCTAAGCTCAATATATTTTTACTTAATCGAAAAGGATTTTACGCGCTTTCTGCTCTGTAAAATCTGATAAAATATCATAATTATGACAAAGGAGAAGCAGCGTCCTGCATGCTTATATAGATTTATGTATACATGCTCGTGCAATGCACATGCATGAATGCATGCCAATCATTTTTACAACTTGTCAGAGACTAATTTTCAGAGGGTTGGAGGAGATAGAGCAGAGCAGCTTTTAAAGGTGTTTTTCACTTATAATGATGATGTGAAAGGCGGAGAATCAGACGAGTTCAGATATAAGTGCTTGAAAAGATGAGACTTCAGTTTTGAGTGGAAAGCATGAGGGGTGACAGAGAATGAGGCAGATGATGGTGAATGGTGGCATTTCTTGCTAGGACTCGCTCCTGCCTACCTTTCATGTAGCGGCGTAGCCCTATCCTCAGTACTAGATGCTCTTACTCCTTCCATTCGGCTGAGCAAGGACTGCTCTCTGTTCTCTTTGCTCGCACATCTACGAGGCAATGTCGTGCTTTTTCAGTGGTCGACCCTTCAATCTGGAACAGCCTTCTGTTGCTTCCCCCTTCTCAATCTTTTCTCTCAAGTTAAGACTGCTCTATTTGCCCTCAATGGGATTGGAAGTGCCTCTCAATATCCCTCTGAATGAATTGTTTGAGATGAATGCATGAGTTCAAAGGATGCTGAACTCAACTTATTTAAAACAACTAAAGGTAGAAATGACGGAAGAAATGATTGAATTGGTGTTGAGATATTCCCAGCCAGCAGCTGAGACCCGTATAGACAACAGAAGCCGTGATCAACACACCCCTTCAATACCTAGCACCGATGAGCACTTTGACTTGCTTAGCGCTGCCGAGAGGCCGACAAAAAGGTGCTACAAAAGTATTCTTTACTCAGCGATCTCACTCTCCATTTTGAGAAATCTCAAGATCAGGACAAAAACTCCCAAGATCGTACTAAGAATCCAAAATTACACTGACAATTACGTAACAATGTCTTATCATTGCTTGTTTATGACTGTAGCTGTACTATTACAGGACTACAGCTCTTGGTAGCAAAAATCTCAATATTTCTCTAAATCATCCCAAGTCTATTCCCCAAATTCAAAGATCTTTGGATATTTCCCAAGCAGTGCGAGGAACACTAACTTCACTACTTGTATGCGCTGTTTATCGTGTTCGGGAAAATATAAGACAT
Organism: Dendrobaena attemsi; assembly: GCA_034693945.1. NCBI lineage: Eukaryota > Metazoa > Annelida > Clitellata > Crassiclitellata > Lumbricidae > Dendrobaena > Dendrobaena attemsi. Next base: position 12,014 of record JAQFXW010001853.1, read on the forward strand.
ATATCCTGTATTCCGTTGGCATCGATCCTTCGTCTCCCTTGGGCGGGTCGTGCAACCAACTGCGGCGTCCGTTTGTCATCTGTATGAAGGGTTTATGGAGCGAATTGGTGCGTCAAACTGGCCAGCCGGCAGAAGCCGTTACTTACCAACTGTGGGCTTTGCAGACGGCTTCGGCATTTGTCAAGCCATCGAAGCGGTTTCATTCCAGCGGTTTCATGTCTGGCTGTTTGTGTTCACATACATGTGGGTCTTCACATACATGTTTGTCTTCGCATACGTTTCTGTCTTCATGTACTTTTTGTCTTCGCATATCGTATGTTTGTCTTTGCAGACAAGTTTTTCTTCGCATACATGTTTGTCTTCACATACATGTTTGTCTTTGCATACATGTTTGTCTTCGCATACATTTGTGTCTTCACATACCTGTTTGTCTTTGCATACGTGCTTGTCTTTGCAGACATATTTGGCTTCGCATACGTGTTTGTCTTCGCATTCGTTTTTTGTCTTCGCATACGCTTTTTGTCTTCACATACGTTTTTGTCTTCGCATACCTGTTTGTCTTTGCAGACAAGTTTTTCTTCGCATACATGTTCGTCTTCACATACATGTTTGTCTTTGCATACATGTTTGTCTTCGCATACATGTTTGTCTTAGCATACCTGTTTGTCTTCGCATACGTGTTTGTCTTTGCAGACATATTTGGCTTCGCATACATGATGTCTTTGCATATTGTTTGTCTCCGCATACACTTTTTGTCTTCACATACATGTTTGTCTTCGCATGCGTGTTTGTCTTTGCATACATGTTTGTCTTCTCATACATGTTGATCTTTGCATACATGTTTGTCTTCGCATACTAGTTTGGTTTGTATGTTTGTGCAGTTTGCAGGTTTGTGGTTCTCCGAAACCCTGTAGTGTTGTCATTGGTTTTTCCACAGTGGCCCACAGTTTTCCTTGTGTTTGTAACTCTTGTGTAACTTTTGTGTTGCTAGTAACACAATTCAACTAGTAACTTCAGTGTAGTTTGACATCATTCGTAATTTTACTGTAGCTGGTAACTTTAATGTAATAGGTATTTTAAATCCAATGTAAATGGTAACTTTATGTAACAGATATTGTAATTCCAATGTAAAAGGTAACTTTAATGTAACAGGTATTGTGACTGTAATGTGACAGTACCTTTAATGTAGGCCTAACAGGTAAACTTTAATGTTACTGATTACTTTAACTAATCTAGTAACGTTGATATAACTGATGCTGTAATTATTCTTCTCTTCTCAACAGGTCCTCAAGGTAATGCATGTTTTTTGTAGATCGGGAATTTGGTTATTTCTGTGCGTTCTTTCAGTTTCGGGCTATTGTTTTTTTTCTTTCTGTCACACACAAAAATAGATTATTCTGACTTCTCGACTCTTCTTTCCTCTAGTGTCTGTCTCATACGTGGCTTCTTCTTTTGACGGCTGTACATCTCCGGCTTTGGCGGATATTAAAGCCATAAGGTCGTTCAGAGCAGCATTATCTGCTCACAAAGGCTTACAATCGATGTGCCATCATTGTTTGGCAAATTTTGCATGTCAAGAACCGAGCAATTGCCTGATTTAACCGTTTCTCTCCGATTAGTTCTCGTCCATTTTTCAGTGTTTGCGCACCACCGTCTTAAGAACTCAGTGACGTCTGCTGTTTTCCTAATTAGTTTTAAACCGACTTTTTGAGCAGGGCTTTTGAGAAATATTGTCTTTGACACAAGCCTCATAGTATACAACCGTAAACTTCAGATTTCTTAAGAACCATTCAAAAGCCACACATTTGGGACAAGCTAATTCATGAGCGCCGAGCTCATCAGTATTCATAATCCTTTAGATTGTTGCATCTCTCATTTTAGTTAATTGCGCTTACATCAAGGGACCATGATGGTGCAGTTGTGGTTGCAATTGTAAGTGTAATTTTATTATTTATTTATTTATTTATTCACATTTTTATACCGCCCCTTCAAGTCTCCTACTACTCAGAAGCGGTCCCGACTAC
>JAQFXW010001854.1:0-14037 GCA_034693945.1 Dendrobaena attemsi
CCGTGATAAGGACGCTCGACGCTGACTGATGGAGACTTCTTCGTCCGTAGCGCTGATCGATGGAGAGAGGAGGCAGAGGGGGACACACAGATCCACCCTCCCTTATTGCCGTTCCAGAAAACCCCCGCCTCCTGCTCCAGGCTTCTATATATTCCGGCGCCTGCGAGCCACATGCGCCGCGAGTTTACAGCGGCGGCAGTGGCGCGAGAATTTGTTCGCATTCTGGCGTTAGTTGTTGTTACGTTGTATGCTACGGGAAGTTATCGAAGATTTTATCGGCATTTTTAGGAAACATGGATTTGTCGTAGATTATTGGATTCCGCAATTTGGACCAACTTTATGTAAGTGTTTGGGGACTGGGATGATGTATGAGTTTATTGGACGTCACTTGGGTCAGTGGGATTTTCTTTGGGGGGATCAGGGAGAGAAAGGGGAGACTTTGAATAGTTTGCTGTCAATGGAATTTGTGGAGTAAATGTGATTGTGGTATTACTGGAGATATTGTGTTCGAGTTATGAGTTGTCATCTATGTGTCTCGTAACGAAGTAAGATATCACTAACGTGAAATTTGTTTGACATAATTGAAGCTAATTTAAGAAACCTAAGTCATGATAACATTTGCTAACTTCATGAAGTTACTAGATCATTTATTTATGTATCAAATTTGTGATAAGTGCAAGATCACATCAAGATGTGAATCTGAGGTGCTGATGATCAACCGCTGCTGAGTACTTGTATGCTTCAATTTATAAAGCGCCTGTTAGTTTCACCTCAATAGAGTCACCCGAAAATGTGGTTAGATTATCTAATTGTTTAAAGCTGAATTTTGATGGAAGATAAAGACTTTCGACTAAGCGAATAATTTTTCACTTAAAATTAAATAGATAATATATTTTTTATGTGGGGCATGGTGGCGCAGTGGGATAGGAGCCGCCTTGCGTCTGAAGGGTCTCTGGTTTGATTCTGATCCAAGACACGCGTAGGGACCACTCCGCGTGTTAACTCCGACACGCCTCCGCTCTGTAGTCAGGTCCGCCTCTGAGTAGTAGTGGACTTGGAGGGGCAGTATAGAAATGTTTGAAAAAATAAATAAAGACCAGTTTTGTGTTAATACGTTAAATTGTGCTTGCATTGTGCTCACAATCAGAAATGTAGTAATACATGAAATACCTAGATGCACACATTTCTGGTAAGTAGTGAATTGATAATTGTAGACACAATTCCGTTCATTTAGTGTTTTGCACACAGGCCTATTACACTTCCTTAGCGCAGTGTATCTTCTGTGTTTCACCTTTTATGTTGGATGACTGTTCTGCATTAGAATGCTTTGTTTCATCTAGAACGGTTGTGTTAATTGAATAGTGATGAGCAACAAGCTGCAGCGAGATAATGATTTTTTCTTACATTATTCTGTTCCGTACATCAAACATCAATACTGTCCATATTATGATGCAGCATAATATGATATAAGTAGCATTTGACTGCCGTCCTCCATTTGGGTAAAAAAAATTGTGATGCTTGGGATTTTTACGACGGTAGCTGTAGACCTATGTATAAATTTATATACAGAGCAAGAGAAGAAACTAAAAGAAATCTCCGTCTGCAATGTAAATGTCAACAGTGCACAGAGAATTATTAGAGTTGTCAGGTAGGAAGGTCGACAAAGCACATATGACTATTTCTACACCTGTAGAATAATTTTGCTTATGGTCCATGGTGTCGAAATAATTGGACAACAATGCCATATATATAGCCAGCTACTTCAGGACTAGAATTATAAGGCACTGTGTTATTCTTTAGCCTTCAACTTCTGCAACACTTCCGTTTTTGACATAATGTCTTGGTATCCTGTACATCAGATTTCTCAGCTTTTATAGCTCAATTTTCTCTGTTGACAGAGTTCTCGACTCGGTTGGCTGAGCGTCATGGTTGAACGACGGTCATCGATCGACTTCCGAGATGATGCATAGGTGGCGCTGCAGCATTAACACTGTACTCGTCGTCGGCATAGTAACGAGCCTTCTCATTACGACGTCTTTCTGGCTGAGATGTGGCGAAGAGAGGGAAGTGCAGCTGGCTAACATCTACAACACGTATGTACTTCACCCCTAGAATTATACACTTAAGACTTCTTGGTAGAATCATTGCAAGAATTCTTGTCCAATTTTTTGCACTTCTTGGTAGGATCATTGCAGGAATGCTGGCCTATTTATGTTGAGAATTTAATTTATTTTAGTATTATCACCATTATTATTATGTTGTATGTACTTGTATGCTATTATTTTTAATATTTAAAAAAATATTTTTAAATTATTATATTTTTTTAATTATTACTATGAATGGATAAGATCAAGAGCACTTTGTCATTTGCTTACAGAGGCATCACAATTATTCTCCTTCATGACACAGACTAGTGAGTGTGAATTCCTTATGATCCTATGGAGTCCATTGAGTAGGCTCAAACCCGCAGCTGTTAGATCACAATGCCATAGCATGCAAGATTGGAATCCGTTGTGCAAATTCTTCTGTGATGTTCATTCGAACAATCCAATCCGCGGAGAACAGAGGAGCGACCGAGGAGGAAATGTGATCAGCCTATAGTGTTTTTTGCAATGCTTCGTGTGAATATTATATTCGGTTTGATGAGATTAGAGGAATGGTGTTGGGTGTGATGCCTTTGGTCCTCTTGGGAATGTCTTAGATTGGTTGGACCAGAGGGGTATAGTCCACAGGGATGTACGGGCAGAGAGTACAGACCGGACAAGAGTCCACAACGGGAGATGGAGTAACGCCACTCGATACGATACGATATGCAATTCTCTCTGCAGTGTATCGTTTGTGCTCCTGATTTTCATTGTTTGTACAATATTCACTGATCTACTTTACTATAAATGAAATAATCCATTTTTTGGAAAAAAATCATCGTCCTCACCTATTTCTGGCACCAGTTTTTTAATGGCGATGGGTACGATTAAGTGACCTCCAACATACTTGATCATTGGAATGGTCTTCCGCTTGACCTTCGCTCGTTACTTCTGGTTAACCGATCGAGCCTTTACGAAGCTTTATGATAATTTCAAATGCAGTGTTGGCGCTTGATAGTTCGTCAGGCATATAGTTCTTGTTAGGCTGAGCCGTTCTTGTTTTCTGACGTTCTGTGACTTCTTGACACACTATCGTGGTCTAAGTTAGTCCACTATACGTACGAGCCACATTATAACCATTCCTTTAGATTATGATGCTTTGAAAGTTTGGAATCAGATGTGTTAGTGGTAAAGGTCGCCGCCTTGCAACCGAAGGGTTGCAGGTTCGAATCCTACCCGCAGCATAAGGACCTTAAGCAAGTGCTTCACTCACAATTGCTTGAGGCTTGTAGACTCCAGCACACCTCCGGGCTGTGATCATTTCTTCCTAGCTTCTGGCTGGGCTGGCAGCGCTTCTGAGTAGCTCTTTGAAAGGACTCTTATATAATGTCTAGACTGAATGAATCATTTAGAATTTCATTCACAGTACCTTTGTGAGGTGGTAATGGTAGAATCATCATTCTTTCAAGAATGTATATGGCTCCTCTTCAAAGACTCAGAAGTGCTTGTGATTCTAGCACGATCAGAGATGCTGATTTATATAGCACCTCCTCTAGGAGGATTTATATAGGATTTATATAGCACCTCCCCATCACAGAAGCTCGCTACCTGATTACACTAGGACACATTCAGACGGAGTTATATAGAGGTATACAATTATTATAGAAAGTAGAAGAAATAATTGACAGTGAAGAGAGTTTCAGAACAAAGGGTCGACCAGGCAATATATTGAGCTTATTTATTCATGTATTTCTATACTGTGTTTTCAAGTGTACAACAGCACGGAGGGGTATCGGAGTTTACATGCCGAAGCGCCTTGAGCAATTGTGAGAAAAGAACTTGCTCAAGGTCCCTAAGCAGTGAGTCGGGTCAGAATCGAATCCACATCCCTTCGGACGCAAGGCGGTAACTTTCCCACTACACTCATGCCCCACGAGTGTGTCGATAACAAACGAAACTAATTAGCAACTAATTGCCTAATTGCAGGGATATTGTGCTGACGGAAGAAGATGACGATGACATTCCCGACGACACTGGAACACGACCAGTTCCTATGGAACATGTTCCCGATGGCATTCCAGTCCAGTACCACCAGATCGAGTGTAACATCAATGACGAATATTCGGTTCCATGTCGTCGCGAAGGAAATGAAATCTATCTCCCGTTCTCTTTCATCAATCGATATTTTGAAGTCAGTCATCATTTCTATTATTGCTCGTTTATTTAGCTCCATTTTTATTAAAAAGTGAATTAATGCAGAGAAATTGCGGAGCAAATGACTTCTCAAGGGTTCAACGCAGTTACCTTCTCCCATGTTACAATGCGACGTTTCTTTGGCTACCATGTTCCATGGTTTAAATCCATGTACGTTACTATTTTTAAATTGGCTTTGTCATTGATATTTTTCTGTGTGCCAGATAACTAGACAAATTGTTGAATTTTCAGTAGATTGGTACCTTATAGGTAATTCGTTTATCATGGCTGAATTAAACACCATTTATGGGGTACTCGGAGGTTCTATATCAATTGCCGACAACAACGTCTATGTCTGAACAGAGAAACTCTAGCTGTGCTCTGCGTGTGTGTGTGTAGGTTTATGGGAAGATGGATGGAGAGGGCGTGGAGCAACACTTTGACTGGCAGCACAGCTACTCGCGAGTGTATCCACCTGGCGAGAATTACACGCCGGAGGGCGTCTTTATGTCGTTTGCACACTACAACGTCGAAGTGCGTGAAAGGGTTAAGTGCATCAGTGGCGCTGAAGGTAATCCGATGCCACTAGATGTGATCTCATCTAATGACCTGTCTAACACTCTTGTCGTATGCATCTGTTGTCATGCCCGAGGGAGACTACGATAATGGACAACACTCGGGCATCAAGGGCTTAAGATCCGAGTTCGCTTACCACAACCCTCTTGAGATCGACTAAGCCTTCTGTCGCTAGGTTGCTTTTGAAAAGTGAGATGCAGAGGGTTGTGGTAAGCAAACTCATTTATTTTTGTGTCCTGTAAAATGTCCGGGCTGTTTATTTTTGTGTATGCTGTCAAATGTCCTGTATTAATATGATGACAACCTGCTACGATCACAGCAATATGAAAGACCAAAAGGGGCGAATGTTCATCACATCCTGCTACTTAGGGCCACCGGAACAAGTGAATATCATCATGTATTACGTGTGAGTTAACACCCCCACCCTAACATCCAGCAACGATTGGTTTATCATGATAAAACATGAGTAGGTCAACTTCAATGACTAGGGCAACATTTCCCGAAGTGACCACCAGACATTAATTCTTTTCTCATAGCACAATTTTTGTTAGAAATCCTGAGAAATCATAAATGCATCAGGTGGAATAGTAATTATAACAATAATAATATGTATCATTCTGACATAAACTGAAAAATGTAAGAGTTTACAATTGAGGTGATGATGTGATGCCATCTGCGAGTGTTTTTCCTGTAACATAATCTGTAATTTTTGTCAGAAAATAAAAAATGATAGCAGTGGCATGTAATTGCATTGACCTTTGCTAGACTAGCAATGTATGTCTTATGAGGTTTACATTGTTGAGTATCTTTGTTAGGTGTTCCGGTGTCAACGCAGTGGGGCGCACAGGGTTACTTTTACCCCATCCAAATCGCACAGTACGGCCTTAGTCACTACAGCAAATTCCTGACGGAGAATAGTCCTCAAGTGACGACGATAGAGGACGGCGAGGACAGCACTGTCCTCAAGTGGACCGTCAATGGCGACGGAAGCGTCAAAAATGACTTCGATTCGGAGACGAGAAGTCGTGTGATAGAGTTTCATGCTTCTGGTAGTTGTCCTCGGATTATTGTTCATTTCTATTCATTGTGTTGGACGTGGTGGTGTAGTATGGGGAGGGGTAGTGTAGTATGGGGAGTGTTGGTGTAGTATGGGAAGTGGTTGTGTAGTATGGGGAGAGGTTGTGTAGTATGGGAGTGGTGGTGTAGCATAGGGAGTGGTGGTGTAGTATGGGAAGTGGTTGTGTAGTATGTATGGAAGTGGTTTGTGTAGTATGGGGAGTGGTGGTGTATCATGGGGGTGAGGGTGTAGAGTGAGGCATAGAGGTAGTGTAGTGGTGTGTTTGATGCCTTATGATTGGAAGATCGCGAGTTCGAATCTACCTCAAAGCCACTGAGTAGGGACCTTGAGCAAAGTAGTCCTATACTCAGTGATTATTCACAAGTCACAATTGCTCTATGTGGAGGGGTTAGTGTAATTATAGGGTTCAAGATAACTGTAATCAGAGAAGAAAGAAAAAGATGCACTATAATCTGTTTCCGTGTGGGAACGATTAAGCATTGTCTTCTGTGTCTTCAAAGAAAGTGTTTACAAGTAGATGACATTGACGCTGTGATTTCTAATGGATCTTGGTTTGTGTTCTGGTTTAGCTAAGTTATGTATGTGGTTCAGGTTCATTGTACATTGCAGTTCTAAGCCATTTCGTTGATTGGTTGATGCCTAGTCGTATGCAAAGTAGACCTATTTGATGGATCATTATGAGAGGTGCTATATAAATACTTGAATACAATACAATGCATACATCAATTGCAAAACGCTAAAGAGGTTCCTGAAGTTAAGCACATGGTGCTACTAGCGTATTTATTATTTACAGAGCATAACGTTAAGTTCTCAATTCTGTATAAGGGATTGAAATATTCACAGTTAGTTCTCACTGCTAATTAGTTAACTATAATGATCATGCAGTCTTGAAACTTCTTGAGGCTAAGCACAGGGCTACTCAAAAATATATCTTGACATAATAAAGTTTATAAATCACTTGTTGAAACTAAGCGCAGAGTTCTGGTTTATTCACAGCTAATGTGCAGTTCTCACTGCTGGACTGTAAAGTATGTAAAATTGTTTTTTCTATTATTTTTAAAACTTGATCGAAACAGACAAAGAAACATTTCTACATTCAAAACTTTTTGACAACGTGAATTTGATTATGTTGGAAGTAAGTATGTATAAAAACATTTTGACTATTCGATGCAATCTTCGGCAGTTAAACACAAACTTAGATTGTTAAATGTGATTATCAGTTATTAGGTGCAATCGAACAGGACCAACACTGTGAGATGCGATCGAAGACTGTCAATTGCAGGAAATTGTTTTGTTATATTTCAGAATCACTGTCAACAAACGAGGTCAGTCTACAGCTGTCTGGCGATACCCCACCGAACTTTTTCCTTTCGTTTGATATCAAATTTACGAGTAACGGGAGCATCGGAGTCGTGCTTACTGTTGACAGCAAACCTTCACGAACATTCACGATCTTCTACATCTGTTCCGATGTCATGATAAGCGTCAAGGGCAGTGAGATCTACTATGGCATCGGAACGCGAACCAAGTGGACTTCCATCACTCGCGACCTTCAGACGGACTTTCTCAAGGGTGCCGCGCACAAATACAGCAAGAACAAGAAGAAGGCTTCTCGTCTGATGATACATCGAATCCTCCGAATCGACTTTTATGGGTCAGGGTATGTAGACAATGTCGTCCTGGCAACCAGCAATCACCTGGCGCAGTTCTACTACGCCGCTGACTGGTTAGTCAGGCACCAGGACAAACTTGGCGGTTGGCCGATCGCAGTGACACGAAAGCTGGCGGATGGACAGTTGGAACTGCCTCCGGGCTGGTACTCGGCAATGGCCCAGGGCCACTCGATATCCGTACTAGTTAGGGCCTATCTTAGAACTAAACGGCGCGAGTACCTCGACGCTGCGCTGCGTTCGACGGCGATCTTCAACATTCCGAGTTCGTTGGGTGGAGTACGGGCGATGTTCGTGGACCGGTTTCCATGGTATGAGGAGTATCCAACGACCCCCAGCTGTTTCGTTCTGAACGGATTCATCTATTCGTTGATTGGCCTGTACGATCTTAAGACTGTGGCTCCCTCCAGTGAGGCGTTGGAGGCCTCGAAGCTCTACGAAGAGGGCACCGTGTCGCTAAAGGCGATGTTGCCGTTGTTTGATACGGGGTCCGGGTCGGTGTATGACCTACGACACTTTACTCTGTCGGGCACCGCACCAAACCTGGCGCGGTGGGATTACCATGCGACGCACATTAACCAGTTACTGCTGCTTAGCAACATTGATCCCGATCCACTATTCCAGTCAATCGGACAGAGGTGGATCGGATACATGAAGGGTAAGCGGGCGCCCCATAACTAGGGTGAAGTATCATAGTTCAGTCATGGATGAACTCGTCCCAGTTGAGAGGTTTGAGCAAGTGTTGAATTGTTATCGTGAATACAGGGTCGCGATCGAATCGTGGGAGCTTCTTGGTCGTCTATTGGGATGGTTCCTGCATCAGTTGATCTATAGATCAATCCATGGTAGAATTGAGCAGGCATACATTTCATGAAACCAACTGCCGACAAAACATGTTTTCCAAAGACAGATTACAGCAAAAATTGAGCCAACTATGGTTTGATGAAGACTGAGTAATACAGGAAGCCAAGTTCTATGAGTTGATGGGGGAAGGTGTTTGTTGGAATAGTGAGTTATATGAGGCATTCATCAGTTGGATTGAAGTTGAAGGAACTGGTGAGATATTCTTTGTGAGGAGCTCCAACAGCCGTCTTCACTGTGCCTCGCTATTAATCCGTGCTTTCAATGAACCAACAACATTGGCATTTCTGTTAATTTCACCAACATTCCGAAAATGAATCTGCCAACCGCTGACGTGGCGTCAAGTCTTTAGCAAACTAATTTAACAACCGTGAACTAGTTTAATGAATTGAACTGTTGTGTTATAATGTACAGTTGTAATTAGTCTGCAAAATACCCAAGTCGTCACTACTTGTGAAATCAATCGATGGAAAGAAGTTGTTAAAGTAACCTACTGAATGTAGGATCTGCTGAAGAAATGAGTTCCTTAGGGCAATCGCCAACTTCTGTGATCAGACGGTTTGACAAGATGACAGTATTGTCATCATTGCTTTGTCTAACTAACAAATTCTTGTTTTTCTTCATCCTCAATAGCATTTTACCTTTTCTGTCATGTAATATTGCGGCTAACCTGCTTGGGTTTCTGAGTAAATAACAGGCAATTGTTTTCATGCTTATTCATAATTTAAAGTGAATTTTGTTACTTGTCACCTAATGGTTTATGTATCTTTCTACCATTCTGCAATGGGGTCAACATTTATGAGATCTTCCTAGGCTATGGCATGAGTAGTAACTAAGTTCATGTGAGGTCTGTTGTTACATGAATTCACTACAATTGAGTTATCAGTTCATAGTCTTGCGTAAGTTATTCCACATTTTACTAAGGTTGTATTATTAGTCCGTAGAAATTCGGTCTGACGAGAGCTTGAATTGATTACATTTGAGGATTTTGAAATTTGTGTAAAATTATGAAAACAGGCTGTTTACACATTGCCAATGAATTTGAGCCACTGATTGAGTGGAATGTCAGAAAATATTTGGGACAATTTGACTGGCAAGAGAGTTCAAGTAGAATTTATGTGAAAGTATACACACATGCACACACAGCATTGCATGCGTGTTAAGGGCTTCAGAAACCTAAAGGCCTAGCAGTCAATACTCAGGGGAACAGTTAATTTGGATTGGTTGTGTTTCTGTGAGTTACCTGAAGGGTGTTTCTGTGCTGTACCTGCGTGTGGCAACATTCTTGTACAGTGTATTTACGACATGTCCAGCAATGAAAAGTGTTACACGTGAGTTTTTGCTGACAGCAGTGGCTTCATGGACCAATTAAAATGTGCGCACATTTTATTTATTTATTTATTACACCAATTTTATATAGCGCTCCTTCAATACTGTCAGTTCAGGAGTGCTTCCAGCCCAACCTTGGTATGTAATGCACAACGATCGGAGAAGCTAGTAGAGAGTGCCCCACATGTTATCCGGCCGCAATTGAGATATGGCAAAATTTATGTGAAAGGCATGCAGGAAAGCCTCGGTTTCAGAATAGCGGTCATATTGGGGTGCATGTGTGTCTGACAGGAACATTTTGAAGAAATTTGGTTTTAAATTTGGTCCATTCGTAGGATTGTCTCTTTTTTTATTTGTAAAGATCGTGCGATAATTATCTCATGTGTAGCACGCTGGACTATAGTTCCTTGTGCATTGGTCTAAGGTAACTGATTTTATTAATTAAGAAGATCAATTTTATTTAATTCCCTTTGAATTGCACATGGGCATAGAAGGTACTAATTACCATTGTTTAGATTCTAGCATCCTAGTTGGGTCTGGATAGGGAGGGGCGTAACTGTGGTCTAAGAAGTTGGGGATACCAATTTATACTCTAGTAACTTTGGTCTGAAAAGCGGGGCACCAATTAATTCTCTGCTTTCCTTTCTTTCACCGAAAGCTTTGGCACATAAGTAGAATAGATAACACATTAATTAAATATAAAGTCAATGCGCTCTTGAAGTAAGTCAGAAATAAAGGTCAGGACATTGCCATGAAATAATCAAATTTTGTTTTTCTTGACTTCATGAAGATCAGACATTTCCAAACAATGTGTGTCTAATTTGTGAGATAGAAATTACTGAAATAAACGGAAGAAATATTTAGGGCAGAGACATCGATACAAAACTATTGAATGGCATTATTTTTTTGCTGTACGAGTGACCTTGTACCCCAAAAAATTATACGTATGGTTCTGGAATTTTTACTGTACCACCTATGAGCCAGTTAATAAAATGAATTCCAGTGTTTGCAGCCTGAATTGATATTGGATTATAAGAGAATGGATGAGTTCTTTCTTTCTTACAGCTGTTACTTGGCATTGAAAGTCATAAGGTTTCGCAATCTGAATTACAATCTTCTGATATGTGTCGATATATTTTACGATACTTCTTGTCCCTCGGCCTATGTGGAAGTCAGATTGTATTGGTTTCTAAGCATTTGCTTTTAACCCTGTCAGAATCAGTGTCAATTTCTGTCCTGTGTCGGCCTGTGTCTTAACAGTATTTGTTAATTCTGCATTTTTTAGTAGGGAGATTGGCATGTTCATTGTTCACTAAGTTCATTGTAAAAGTTGATTTATGTAAAGTTTCAGACCGTTCTCTGATTAATGAATATCAATTGTTGTTGATAGAGAAGTTTGGGCAGGGCTGTGTGCTAATATCGACTGATATTACCAATAATTTATTTGTCTGCCTCTGTTAATAACAGTTTGAGCTGAGCTGTTAAACTTTCCTCCTGTGAGTAGTTCAGTTTGTTGATCTCTATCAAGATTTGTTTTAGCTGGATGATCGATGCTTGAGCATACCGTTCTTACTGAAGAAGCAAGTGTGTCTGAAGTTGAGTTATTTTATTTTGTGGCCAAACAAGCTGTAAATATTTATAAGTTGATCTTTCGTTAATTAATGTTTCATCGCTGGACTTCTGGGAGAGGAGAAATAATTAAGTTGTTCCGTTAACTACAATAATATTAGTGCCGTCTGTAGTCGATGCATTTGAGGTACAGTACTGTGATTTGCCAAATAGTAAATCTAAGAGTAGGCTAAGTAATGCAGGCTAGGTTAGCCTAACAGTCGTCAATTCTATGTCGCTGGACAATTTTGAGAAATCAGATCATTCACATAAAGTTAGATTGCCTGTAAGCCTAATAGATTTTTGTTGGGTGGAAATAGATTGATTCGGGGTCTTTTATTGGCAGATTGATGATACTTTTTCTAATTCTTAGTTGGACATGATTCATTCCAATAGGCCTACATGTTATCCTTCAGATAAGTGAAGATAATTATGTAGTATATGATCGGCTTACGTGTACATGTATATGAAGGTGGGAGAAATCGCAGAGCAATGTGAAATCTGTAATGCAGATTCATGGAGACTGTACTTTAATAAGCCATACCATGCATAAGAGAAAGTGCTGAAATACATGTATAGAAGCTTCTCTGCCCCTACTTGTGTTGACTATTCAGACATGTTAGAGTGGCGTAGTTTTAATAACATTCACAGAACAGAACATTTCAAAATTTAAAAGATTGCACCAGTTGGAAATGATTCATTCCAATATTCAATTATTTTATTTCAGTTAGCCTACTCGTGTAGTTTATACAGCCTCTTGAAGTCTACTACTAGGCCTACTCAGAGGCATAATATGTGATAGTATTACGTAAATAATATTATTTATCACAGCCATCAGTGTTATGAATTATGTTGACAGTAACTCAACATGATTATTATTTTCTATTCTCTGGGAGAAAAAGTAAATCCTTTGGATGATTTCCCCACCTCACGAGAGGTGATTAACCGAGCAAAGGACAGTTTTCGATCACCTCGTTGTACAGTTCTCCTTCGCACTCAATCACACGTGGTTGATTGGTTTCGTGGTTGATTGGTTTCGTGGTTGATTGGTTTAGAAGTCCGCCGAACCAAAAGGCTGGTGGATTCAGCTTCAGCCAGGTAACAAGTTTTGAATCTTACCAATTCGGATTCTGACATGCATCCCCTCAGAACGATGAACGGTATGGGATTACCTTCAACACAACACAAGACTTATTGGTACCAGGTACCCATGTGGAGTATAGGCAGTAGTTCTATTGTTGCCAAGACCTGAAATCAAAATCTTGACCAAGATTTTGAACCTCAAGACCAAGACTTTTAACCTATGACTCTATTCCACTATAATATAGGCGTATAAGCCCGTATTCATATATAGGCCTATATTATAGTGATTTGTATTTGTGTATTTCTATAGGCTACTGCCTCCGTGATATAATGTTAATATAGGCAATTCGTATTATGCCTATACACTTACTAAGGCCCACAACTGTAGGCCTAATTATTATGGGCCTATCGCCCTATAATTAGATTTTTACTTAAGTAAGTCAAAAATTCTCCATAGGGGCTTAGCCCCTGTCCCCCTGATGAACTCCACCGATGAGTATGGACGTTAAAATAAATAGTTGTCATAGGCCTATTAAGTGACCATACTTGCCCATGCCTCTGAGAATATGCCTAATATGGGTCTGCTCTATTGGACCATGCAGCCGCTGGGCCTATAACATGAAATGACAAAGTCGTGAGTAAATCATGCAAATAATAACTGTTTTGCCTACCAAACTATAGGCCCATAATTTTGCAAAATTTGTTATAGGGCCTATAAATTATTTTTCGGGTCAGCTCGCCCCGATCTGTAAAGTGTTTTGCATTTATGTCAGCTATAGGTGTTTTGGATGAATTAATTGTGGTGAAAAATTGTCCTGGATAAAATTAGTGCGCGGTATAAATTTATTTTCTAGTTCGCACGTGGGGCCAATTTCACGCATTGTGACCACATTAATTATAGCTCTTACACCGTCTAGCTGAAGGGCATATTCAGAAGTTTCATCGTGGTGGGGCCCAGAACATTGATGTTTGTGGGGATGTATACAGAGTGAGCCCAAAAAAAGACATCCGTACATTTCTTGCCAATATTTTCGTCAAAAATGAATATCTTCAAATAGAATTTTACAGTCTGAAAGGCAATTCATATTTACGTATGCCTACCAAATTTCACCGCAATATTTAAAATAGAAAACAAATTATTCAACTTTTAGTGATGCCACCCACTGCTTTTTGAAGGCTCAAAATCGTTTAACAGTTTTTTGCTAATAAAACGACCCCCTACGTATGATGCCAATAACTCCGTCAAAAGTAGGCATTTTAACACAAAATTCTACATCCAGAAAAGCAACTCATACCTACATATAATTGCCAAATTTCATCAAAATATCTTAAACAAATCAAAAGTTACGTCACTCACTAATTTTTAATGGTTCCAATCACGTTTAACAGTTTGTTACTAATATTTACGCCAAAATTAAATATATTTTAATATAATTATAAACTCGTAAAGGCAATTCATATTTACAGCTAGGGGCAAAGTTATATCAAAATATCTCAAGCACAGCAAAAGTTGCAGCACTTTAGTAAGTCCACCTCTAAATTCTGCTGATTTAAT
>JAQFXW010001855.1:0-14035 GCA_034693945.1 Dendrobaena attemsi
CATATAACTCATGCCTACATATAACTCATGCCTACATATAACTCATGCCTACATATAACTCATGCCTACATATAACTCATGCCTACATATAACTCATGCCTACATATAACTCATGCCTACATATAACTGCCAAATTGTATCAAGATATCGTAAACAAATCAATAGTTTAGTGACGTCGCCCACTGATTTTTAATGATTCAAGTAAAGTTTAGCAGTTGCTTTGCTATTATTTCCGCGAAAATCAAATATATTTTAATGCAATTCTATGCTATTAAAGGTAGCTCATATTTCCGTATGGAGACCAAATTTTATTAAAATATCTCAAGCACAACAAACGTTGCAGTACTTTTAGTGAGTCCACATCTATATTCTGCTGATTTAAAAACGTGTAACGCAACAAATATTCCCCCAAAAAGTGCAGCAACTTTTGTTACGGTTGAAATATTTCAATAAAATTTGGTCGCCATACGAAAATATTAATTGCCTTTAAGCCTGGGAAATTTCATTAAATAATATTTTTATGGCGGAAATATTAGCAAAAAACTTAAATGTTTTTGAACCATCAAAAACAGTGGATGACAGCACTAAGAGTTTACTAACTATTGCTCTGTTTGAAAAATGTTTATGAAATTTGGTAGTTATACGTAAGTATGAATTGTCTTTCTGCTTGTGAAATTTTATTTTAATATTCCTACTTTTGACCGAAATATCAGGAAAAAACGTAGGGGTAATTTTTTTGGGCTCCCTCTGTAAAGGATCTGGAGTTAAGGAGGAATCGAGGAATCGATGAAGACGCGGATGCGATGAGGCTAATGAATGGTTCGTCGTCAGTTACAATTAAGAAGATGATGCTGGTTATGTGTGGAGTAGGCGAAAGAAGAAGAAGAACTCAGTGCAGGTGTTAATTGTCCCGTAGAGACGAGATCAACTGAGGACCAGCAGGATAGAGACTGAGGACCAGCAGGATAGAGACTGACAGACAAACAGAGACAGACAGAGACAGACAGAAAGACAGAAAGACAGAGAGACAGAGAGAGACAAAGACAGAGACAGACTGACAGACAGAGACAGAGACAGACATACATAACAGAGACAGGGACAGAGACAGAGAGACAGACAAACAGACAGAGACAGAGAGGGACGACGAATACGAAGATGGTGGCATGATGTTGATGGGTAGGACGGGTAGGACGAGAAGGACGAGGAGTAAGAGAAGGAGGAAGACGAAGGGGACGAAGAGGACGAAGGTTAGGCAAGTGGAAAAGGATACGAGCAATGGAGGAAGATGAGGAGGTATATACTGTGTAGATGGCGCAAACCCATGAAAGATGGATGCAAGCGAGAAAGTAGAGCGTAGTTTTTAGTTTCATCTGATCATAGATTATGTAAGTCTGTCAAAGCACGCAATTTGAAGGGGGCTGAGTTTTACTGAAAATGCAAAATAGAACGTATACAGATGAAGCAAACAGTGGTAAACGGTTCTTACAGCATATAAATGGTCAAACAGTGAACTTTGTCGGTTGGCTTTCCACGTGACTAATGGCAAATAATAAATGGAAAAGTGGTAAAAGTCAAATAAAGGTGAATATGGAGAAGCGAATGGAATTGTAAAGCAGCGCTCTGCAAGGGCCAACTGTAGGTATAGGTGTATTCTTCCGCCAGCGAAGCTATTATTAGTATGGGTCTTTTGACGGATCATCGGATGTGGGAGGGGTGATAGGATGGAGCGAAGGAAAAACGAGGGGTGTAGGGAGAGGGACTGAGTGGAGAACGGAGTAGGAGGAGGAAGCTATAGGTGGAAAGGTAAGGTTGGGTGCATCCGCGGATCGTATGTCGACCTTCAAGCAGCAGCGATTTTCTAGTGAAACATGAAAGGTGATATTTGGAAAACAGACATCGACAGAACGACTATAAGTCTCATGCGCCAATCGAAAGCCACGTCTGAGAGTAAGAGTAACGCACAGGACCGACAGATATAAGGACCGGCAGGTAGACGGACAGAGGGACGGACAGGCAGACGGACTACCAACGGACAGAGACGAACAAATCAAGAGACAGAGAAACCGACAGAGGGTAGGACGTGTAGAGAAAGGCAGAAACGGATGAGGAGTTATTGCAACTTACACAGACATTCGACCAAGATATCTATTCATATTATAATTATATCTAGACCGCCTCTTCAAGTTTACTACTACACAGAGGCGGTCCCGACTACAGAGTCGAGATGTGTCGGAGTTTATACGCCGAAGCGCCTCGAGCGAACAATTGTGAGTGAAACACTTGCTCAAGGTCCCTACGCAGTGGTTTGGGTCTGAATTGAACTCGCGACCTTTCGGACGCAATGCGGCGATTATACCACTACACGACCACGTCCCACATTATACATGAATGGATAAGACTCATGAACGGACAGACGGAGGCTAAACGTTACTTGTGTAGCACGACATCAAGACGAACAAACAGACAAACATTATTCGCTTAGTATAATATTATGTATTCCATGAATATTATAATAATTATGACCTACAGAGTTAATAAATAATGAACTCACGAATCATCCAATACAATATCTAACGTGCCTCGGATGTGAGAATTTATATGCACAGCCAAGGGCTACCTGAGGCCCCGCGCAGGTGCTTTCTGCTTTCGGGGCCGACCCCATAGCCTAATCAAAACTGTGTAATTAGTAATTTTACAAATCTAATCTGGGGCCACCACTGTTGTCGGAATTGTCAGTTGCGCATTCTGCGTATGCTTATGAGCGGCCTTGACGAAGACATAATTATAATAGGGTTACGAAGAACAGAAGAGTTGGGGGGGGGGGGTCAAAGTTGGAGGTCAAGAGCTGGGAGTCCTCGTTTCAAAATCAGTTGAAGGACTATAGTTGAAAAACGACTGATCATCGTACGCATGCTTCCAGAAAAGCAATTTATGTTGCTCATTTCTTTCTGGTTGTGCTGTGAAGGCAGAGACTGACTGGAAGTGCAAGTGGGATGAATGGCTGATGAGAGATGAAAGCTGTCGGAGTTGACTAACTCAGCATCCGTGGTCTAAGAGAATGATAAGGGCTGCTGCTGCTGCTGCTACTTGCGTTGTTCTGTGCACGGCTGCATCAGCATCATCATCAGCAGCAGCAGCATCATCAACATCAGTTGGGCTGTGGATGATGTGTCAGGTTTATTTATATACAGTAAATATTACAAACACCACCTTAGTCTATATGTTTATTCTATGGGGGTGTCGAAAAGTATCGACTCGTCATTAAGCATTGAACTGTTATACTCGTGTAAACATACAATCGGTGTGATTGGCATTTATGTAGCACGAGTTGAGGAATTCTGACGGAAGTATAATGTTGATTTTGTGTAAATCAAAGCCCGGTCAATCAGAGAGAGAGAGAGAGAGAGAGAGAGAGAGAGAGAGCGGTGGACCTGTAGTAAAGGCTCTCAGCCGATTTATTCGCCTAAAACTGAACAGTGTGTAGAATACTCTAAGCAACGGTTGGCAATAATATCAAATCTAACATTAGGCCTAATTATGAAATCTATTTACATAGCATAATGCTCTTGAAAGCTGCTCTTTCCGATGGAGATTCGTTGGGAGAACCTTTGAGCAGATAGAAGATATGTAAATGAGGATTGAATGTAAAATAACAAATTCATCAGCTATGAAGAAATACAAAGTTGCTAAAGTGTCACAGTAAGCTATCTCTTGTTGAGGGAAAATGCAGAAGCGTCATACTATAAATTATTCGGGGTGGGTCAGCATAAATGAACCTACTTTGTATGCATGTGACTCCACCAACTTTTTATATTTATTTATATTCAGGCCTACAATATCAAATTATAGATATTTCTCTCCTATAGGATTAAGATTCAAATACATTTTTGTGTATCTTTAGCCTGTAGGACTATATCTAGGCTTATATAGGGCCTAGGCCTATAAATAATGTAGGTCGTGACATATAACGCCATTGCTTTTATCTAGGCCCAATAAAAGCCTTTGAGCGATCTTCCAAGTGTCACATTTTGCTTTCTGGTAACACAAGCATAGACACCATCATTCATTTTCGGTGTTTGTAGGAATTTGCAGGTGATCTTCAATATTATCTCCTCATCGCTAATCTAGGCCTACGTCGTATCAATTTGATCAACGGTCATGATCTGCTTCAGACGCTTGTGTGTTTTCAGCCATTTCTTTGCGTCAGAGTCGTCTGACTTGATGTCGACGAAGTATCTTCAAAACTAGACCACCTTTTGCAATACGTCTTACAGTGCCTCTGGAAATGCCTGTTACGCACTGAATTTTAATGAGAGATCTGCTAATACCCGGATAATCGTCTTGGCTGCAAATTAACTCGGAGGTACGATCGAGCAAAATTAGCGAGTGTCGGCGCCGTAGGCCTACTTATCGATACGTGGTTTTCGACTCGAAGTTTCTGTTCCATCAACTATTCGTATCAGACGAATCAACGTAGTTTTTGTTTCATTCCCTGTTAGGAAACTCTGACATCACTTGAAACGAATTAAATCCCTTTTATCAGCTCGCAACATTCAGATAAAACTCGGTCAGCGTCTGTCAACGGCGCCATATTTCGTCTCTGTCTCTGACGACAGCAAAATCACATGGTAGCTGGGATTGCTCCAAACATATTACTAATATTCAAACTATTAGGCCTATCAGTTCAACTCTTCAAAGCCAATACTGGAATGAAATAGGTTACTTTTAACTTAAGACATCTAGAATAAATAAGTTACAAGTTATATGCAAGAAAAGCGATCTCATTTAGGCTGGCCATCCCTCTATCATCTTGTATGCTATATATGTGATAATTTGTTTGTGTTACAGTCTTATACAGCGTATTTATTTGCATTACATAGTGTCATACTGCGTAATTATTTGTGTCAGATTGTGTCACACTAACCTATGTGATATTTACTTTGTGGGGCGTGGTAGTCTAGTGGTGAAGGTCGCCGCCTTGCAACCGAAGGGTAACAGGTTCGAATCCCACTCACCGCGTAAGGACCTTGAGCAAGTCCTTCACTCACAATTGCTCGTGGCGCTTAGGCGTGTAAATTCCGATACACCTCCGGGCTGTAGTCGGGACCGCCTCTGAGTAGTAGGAGACTTGAAGGGACGGTATAGAAATGTGTGAATAAGAAAATAAATAAATTTATGTCAGATTATGTTGTACTAGCTGTAACCTGTAAACAGTTACGGGCTATTTTAGTCAACGACCTCATTATATTATATTTAATACGGCCAACAACGCCACATAGTGAATACAACTTCAATTGCGCTCGCCCAATGATGTGTAAAATGGGCGCATCGAATCGAAAAAGTGCTCGAGCTCCGAGCGCGGTATTGGCGCTCGACATTAGGGCGTTCTCGAAAAATTTGTCAAGCTTCGAGACCGTTAGCGTCCGACACTGTTACACCGATTGAGCGAATTATGTATATTGATGATGTAATCATTTATGTCACACTGTAATTACTAACCTTGCAAGAAATAATGTTCCACTATGTAAATAACCTACTTGTGCCAGAATGTGTCACAGTACATTATGTAATCAGTGTCACACCATGCTATCATTTTTGTTGCACATTTGTCACACTATGTGAGTATCGCATTAGATAATTATTTGTATCAGATTGTGTCAAGGCAAGTAAATTAATTGTGTCATACAGTGTCATCCCATATGCAATTATTTGTGTCAGCTGTGGTCACACCATAGGATAATCATTCACATATAGTGTCATATGTCATGCTGCGTGATTACTTCTTACATTATGTGTGTCACACAGCAGTGTCACACTATTCAAAAGGAGAGTTTGGAGAGAGCCTACTGGCTTGTTAAATAGTCTGGACACGGAACCCTTTTATTTTAATTGCACCGGAAAATGAAGTAGATTTCTGTCAGACACATGGCACGTCCATGTAGAAGGACATTGTGCCCTCGGACATGAGAGGCCAAGAGTAGAGGACAGGGCCTACATTTAAGTTTGTCTCAGAGACGCAATTCGAGCAGGTTTGTGATAATAAATTAATGTACAATTGTATACAGTTTATACTTCCCTTTGATGAAATTGTATTAGTTCAGATAAAAAATTATATCCAGTCTGTAACATACGCTCAAGTGATTGTCTATTTGAAATAAAATAATTATTAGGCTGATAAGATTCGGGGTGGGTCATTTCGTAAACAAACTGACAAAGTGGGATCACGTCATATACACACACACCTATTTCTCACCGGCTTAATAGAAGGAAAGATTTTACTGTTGCTCTAGTTTGGATTCACCACTAACTTCTGGCCTATACCCATAGTGACTATTATCACATATCAGTGCAAAAACTCATCAAGTCAGATCAGTAGTATAAAAAAGCGGCTGGATCTTAGCAAACGGGGTCAGCATGATTATGTGCGCTGTGCTCTTTTCTTATTAGGCAAACATGGCCCAGATAGTTCTTATTAGATGGAAACCGAATGTTTGCATTATAACAATATTCAATATGTCCGTCAGTAACTCATTATGTCTCGAGAACATTATATAGTATTATTATATAAGTATTCAAAATGTGCGTTCTCTTCTCTTTTTTACTACTTCTTCTGTAATTCTATCTTCTAATGTCTTCTAATAACATTCTATATTCTAAAATAATCCTTAATATTGTCTTGTACTCTCTTCTATTCTGCTATCCTTGATTCTAATCGCTTCTATTCTTTTCCATGTCACCTTCGTTTATACTTCACTCTCACTTTAATCTACTCTATTCTACTTCAATTCAAATCTATAGGCTTGTAGCATCCTAGAAAAAAGGCCTGGTACTGACGCAAGACATGCTTCGCTACAACAAACAAGAACAGATCTTGGCAATTGCTTAGCAAATAACAGTTACATAAGAATTGTGGGGGCACATAATTATGAAGCAGTAGGCCTACTACATATTATGAAATGACCCAGTTTCGTATGTATTATGTATATTAGATACCATCTGTATATGTATGATGTTGTGCCTATTAGCAACTACTTAATTCTACCGGTATAACACTATCTATTATGCGCGTTCTAATCTCTTAGCAACCAGAGAACCCGTGTAAGTGCTCCAAGGCATTTGTAAACTTCCGCATTTTAAATACAACGGCTCCATTGAGAAGATGCAGCACTCTCGTTTTCATCAGAAACCGGTCCTTGAGAGCAGGACACTTGAGGAGGACTGCTCCCTCATTTGTTTCACTCTCATTTTCATCAGTGTCTCATTCGTACTCAGAGATATATGTTAGTTACTCTCTATATATATACAGGGTGAACCAAAAAGTAATCACCTATATTGTTTCCTAATATTTTCGTCAAAAGTAGGAATTTCTAAATAAAAGTTTACGTGCTGAAAGACAATTCATATTTACGTACAACTAGCAAATTTCATCGAAATATTTCCAACATAACAGAAGTTATTCAACTTTTAGTGACGTCACCACTGTTTTTGATGGTACAAATAATGTTAAACAGTTTATTGCTATTATTTCTGCCAAAAGTAAATTGTTACAAATGAAATGTTACATGCTTAAAGGTAATTCATATTTACGCATAGCGACAAACTTTTGTTGAAATATCTCAAACGTCACAAAAGTTGCAGCACTTTTAAAGAGTCCACCTACTGTATTCTGATGATTTAAATTTTCCCCAACTTTTGTTGTGCTTGAGATATTTCAATAAAAATTGGCCCTATGTGTAAATGTGAACTACCTTTATGCATGTAGAATTTCATTAAGAAATATTTACTTTCGGCTAAAATATTAGCAAAAAACTGTTTAACGTTTTTAAACCATCAAAAACAGTGTGTGACGTCATTAAAAGTTGAATAACTTTTGTTCTGTTTGAAATATTGCGTTGACATTTTGGCAGTTGTACGTAAATATGAATTGCCTTTCAGTCTGTAAAGTTTTATTTAAGCATTCCTACTTTTGACTAAAATGTTAGGAAAATACGAAGGGGGTTACTTTTTTTGGTTCACCCTATATTTTGCTGTCTCTGCATGAATATCTCGACTTGTCACGTTGGTTCTGTCTCCCAGACACACACTAATGTGAGACAAAACCTTCCACCCCACCGTTTGTCTCCTTAATCTACTCGACTCATCTCTACTCACCCAAACAGTATACGTAGGCCTGTCATTCTTTGCATCTTTATACGATCTGATCTGATCTCCTCAGATTCAATTTCCAGGTATACATGTATGCTCCCTTCTCCTACTTCCCTCTACCAACTTCATTCCATCTATAACTCCCTTTTCCTCCCTTCTCCTCCTTCCCTCTACCCACTTCATTCCATCTGTTACTCCCCTCTCCTCCTTCCTTCTACCCACTTCATTCCATCTATTACTCCCTTCTCCTCCTTCCTTCTACCCACTTCATTCCATCTATTACTCTCTTCTATTGCTCTACTCCCATTGCTCAATTCTTTTTAGTCCACTCTACTCAATTCCACTCTATTGTACTCCCTGTTACTCTACTCTATACTGATGAACATTCAACTGTTCTAATCTATTCTACTCTATTCTTCTTTACTACTAATTCACTCTTCTACTCTCTTCTACTCAACTTTCTTCTACTCATCTCTCTAGAACTCCCCACTCTGCTCGATCGCCTCTGACCCACACTCTTCTGCTTCACTCAATTCTGTCACAATTAATTTTTTATTTATATTGAGTTAGCCATTGTTTCTGCGTCATTAGTCACCTTCTATTTCTGATCCTAATTTCTTATACTTCACTGCTTTACTCACCACAGATGGCGCCAATCTTCGTTGATTGCCACCTGTCACTTATTCAATATATTAACATGCTTAGCTGTTTATACTTGAGTTAGTCGAGTACACATATGAACCAGGTGTAGCCCGTTCTTACATTCTGCCTGAATAATGAAGCCTCTTCTAATTGTTCGATCATAGGCCTATATTTATATCAAGCGCTTCGGCGTATTTATATCTCCAACACACCTTCAGGCTGTAGTCGGGACCGCCTCTGAGTAGTAGTGGTCTGTAAGAGGCGGTATAGAAATACACAAATACAATTCAATACAATACAATACAAAGAGACCAGGTGCCCCCAACCTAGTATGATAAAATAAAATGGTCTTCAAGCGCTAGTTAAGTGGTTCTAGTTGACGGCAATGCTTTTTCTGTTAATGACTCAATAATAATAATGATATTCGTTTATTAAAATTCACAACGCCGCATTATGATTACAGACATAGTTTGAAGGAAAGATACAGGTTATTACAGGAGTCGCATTTAACCAGGGGCTTCTATCCGTATACCCCGCAGGCACAAGTGCGCCCAGTGGAAAACAGGGGGGACATTTTACAATGTGTAAATTTCAGAAGCAGGGGGAACTGGTCAAATGGAATGGAAGAGTATTTTTGAGGGGGAAAATGGAAAGTCATGAGATTTTGAGCTCTGCTGCTTGGGGGGGATAGAAGCCCCTGAATTTAACGTATGGCAGCCTTGCAGGGCCCCCGTGCATTTTACATCTGTATTTAACAGCGCAGCGAGGGGGTCGTTTCCTGACTTAGGTATTGAACTCGAGTTGTCTGCACCTCGCACTGGCTTGCATCCAATGCTCCACTGCCCGTCCCATGATGACAATATTATTGTAACTGCAGATTTATATAGCACCACTTTGCAGGAGATTAGGTGCTCCCCAAAATAGTACAATAAAATTATGGTAAAGTAAAATGGTTTTCAAGCACTGGTTGTAAACGGGAGCATAACTGAAGAGTCTGCTTTGAAGTGACATATCTTTTTAAATGAGATGACGATCGCAGTGATTGTTTATTCATTTAAAAAAAAATTTGTAACGTTATATTGTTTTTGATGATCCATGGTCATTTGTGATGGCCTTGTAAAGTTAATGTGATTTCTCTGTTTCAGATACCAGTCTGTACGAGCGCTCTGCGTGGAATTGGTCAGTGGCTGAGATATCAGGTCATTTCCGGTAGCCCTGTCGACAGCGACCTGATTGCTGTTTTGGTGAAGGTAGGCGGTCGTTTCATGTTTGTAATAAAAAAATACTAAAAATAAAGGGTTATACACTCAAATAAATCAATATGTCATTGGTCAATAGTTATATTGTTGAATATCTAGATCTTGATGTTTTAACCCTGTCGCCCCGAGAAACAGTATCCATAGCGTTACAGGAGCCCAGGGGTCAATGGGTTAATATTAATACAAAATGATAGGAGTTATTGTGATTATTAGCCACAATTTCTATGGTGCCGTGGCATAGCTATGCCATTGCGAGGTGCTTTACAATACGACTATGTAGCAGGTAGGTCTTAGAAAGTCTTGAAAGGCTCTGGAAATCCGAAATTGAGTGCAATTAGTGTAGCTGATCTAACAACAGCCTGGGAGACTACTCCATCATCTTGGACCTGCAACAGACATGCTCAGCTTTCTGTTCACTTTTAAGAACGTTAACGATGTTAATTTTCGTCGCACTTGAACGACAAGCTGCGTTGATTCCCAGTAACTTTACCTTTGCGACATGTTGCATAAACCTCCTTCTGCTCTCTCCTCCAGACCGTTGCATTCCTCTAATCGCATTGACTTCTTTGTCCCTTGGTCGAGGACTGCTTTGGCCCAGCAGCGGTCTTTTGCTGTTGTTGGACCATCTCTCTGAAACGTCTACTCACTCTACTGCCTATATCGAGATAATATCAGAATTTAACGATTAAAGATGTAACGTGCGTTTGAGCGTATACATCTTTCATTGCAAATTTCCTATAGTTAATTTTCTATGCAAACTGAAGGTGATGAAATGTAAATTGTATATAATGAGCAAATCCGGTCTACTCTGCTATCGGTCTGACAGACTCCTACATAGATTGTCAGGACATTTAATTAGAAACATAAAATTTTGGTTTTCGTAATTTACTCTAAAATGTCTCTGCAGCTGATCATAATGTATCATGCTCAAAGTTCAAAGACTTCCATCACTCTGATCTTATAATAGGCTACTCATGACAGAAAGTATAAACTTACTTCAATGGTTCCTGCATCACAGGAAGCTCGTTTTTAATAAATTTAAGTTTTGAGCAAGAACGTTTATCAATAGACCATATAGTGGAAAATTTGTTGAAATGTCAACGATGGAAAAGTGGATTCCATATAGGCCATGTCATCCCTAATCATGGCATATTATTATCTACATAAAGTACTGATGGTTTACAAATGATACTGACATAATAATTATTTTAATAGGCCTATGTAAGGAATTCAGGTGTTCACAATCTTTTTCAAGTGCTAGACCATAATTTTGCAGCTACACTAGGCCTAACTGTGAGGCGTGGAAGTTGAGTGGTGAAGGTCGCCGCCTTGCAACCGAAGGGTTGCAGGTTCGAATACCACCCGCCGCATAAGCAAGTCCTTCACTCACAATTGTTTGAGGTGCCTCGACGTGTTGACGCCGACACACCTCCGGGCTGTGATCGGGACCGACTCTGAGTAGTAAATGGACATGAAGGGACGGTATAGTAATGTGACCAAAAAATTAAAACGGGAAATCTTGATAATGTTTGATTGAATTATAAATGTTAGACGTTCTGTGATATAATGTTTAACTGCACAAACGAATGTGCTTTCTCAGTTCGAAACTAAATAGATACTTTTGGTTATTTGACCAACCTTTCCAATCTAGTAACTTCCGGTTTATGTTAGTAGCCCCACTTCTATAATCAGTGCGCATTCGAATCTTGACGGGATTCCCCTCCCTGATATACCGAATTGTCAGAATTTACATTGTTTGTATTAACATTTTCGATTCTCCTGTTGGTGGACAGCGGCGAGGCCCCCTTTCAGCGCGGGGCTCAAGGCACTTGCCTCGCGGACCTCGGCCTTAGAACGGCATTGGTCGTGAATCTCGGACGAGGGACAGAAAAGTTGGTCAAACATGACATTCATTCATTTAGAACATTTATATATAGCGCCCCTTCAAGAAGACTACTCAGACTCTCAGAGGCGCTCCCAATTCCAGCGCGGCTAAACAGAACAGTCTTAAGATATCCTAACTCATCATAATGAACTCTATGCACCGCATTAGTTAAGGTGATATTTAAGGCTTTAGTTAAGTTTTTCCTTTGTTAATTTTTTTTCTTGAAAAATGTGATCCTGCCATTCATTACTTTGAATTGATCATAATGGCATGGGGCCCTACCTTTCGGGACAAACGTCCCTTCGGGGTTCCCTTTGCTACCCATGCATGGTATTAATTTTATGTTTTGTATTAAGAATGCATATTATGGCATTGTTCTTTTTGGGTTTGCACTAAGTTTTGATTTGATTTGATTTAATTTGATTTAAAATACTATACTTCCATTCAATTTTTATCAATATTATTTCAGATTAATAATATCAACGTTAAGAGCGTCAGGACAATGCCTCAACCGATGGCTAAGTAAGGTTAACGTATAGGTCTACACGTTCGCTCAGTTAGTTGCATGAAGTATTCTCTACGTCGCTTGTGATTCTCAATAATTAACATCGGTAAAATAATGGGATAAT
This sequence comes from Dendrobaena attemsi, assembly GCA_034693945.1. Taxonomy (NCBI): domain Eukaryota; kingdom Metazoa; phylum Annelida; class Clitellata; order Crassiclitellata; family Lumbricidae; genus Dendrobaena; species Dendrobaena attemsi. The sequence continues at coordinate 12,561 of JAQFXW010001855.1, forward strand.
TCAAGTGAGGTGAGTGACTATGGTTCACTTCAACGTAATCCTAGGGTAGCGTAATCGAATGTAAATTAAGATAACTGAAGCTCGACATCTTCAACTCAGTATCAGCTAAGACTTTAGAGTCTCAGATTATTATAGGCGTAAGGTAATAAATAATGTGATAGTCCTGGCTTAGAGATGAACACGGAAAGGCGATTTAAAACTGGTTGCTATAGGTGAGAAGAAGGAAAAGTGTGGTAAGAGTAAGCGTTTTCCTGGAGACAGCTTTTTTAGAAATGAAAAATGAAAGTCAACATCAGACGGTAGGTATTCTGTGGAGTGAAGTGTGAAGCTCACGCCTGGGCCTATCAGCGAGTTAATTACCTAAGGTATACGGTCACACCGTGTATATCGCATACTAACAAGTACTCGGCGCGTACCTTGTGCCATTTTCCTACCCACAAACAGACGATTCGAGGTCCTGGCAGATCGAGGCAACGTCATTGTATATCGCATACTTAAATCAAAACGTTGTATGAGTACAAAGGATCACGATCCTCTGCAGATCCATCGCATGTGTCAATACGGATAAACCCAGAACAAGCGAGGTAAACTCAGTCCTCCGGAGACGCCTTGTCTATATAGCATATAAGACCTTGACCTGGCCGACATTGTTACCTGTATAAAGATCCGCTCTCGTCTGCTTGGGTAGCATTATAAATATCTACTGTTTAGGAATCATGTAAAGAAACTTTTTTGGAGAAGACAGACAGCTTGTTGAAATGCGAATTTATTCCCGTCGGATAAATGGCGCACTCGCCGTTATTTATTGTGATAATAACAGTTGCGTTACAATCGTGATTATTTTCTGTAGGGAAAAGCTTATAAGTTTTATAACCTTCGAAATTCTGCGGGCTCTTGTGATTCGATAACAGAAACTCTTCTAATTTTAGCGACACTGCTTGCACCAGAAAACAAACAGCTTTCCTCCATGGACTATTGAGCACCAAGCACTCCACTCTCGCTCGCATTTTGTATTATGTCAGTGCTGCCCAATCATTTTGACACCGTGGGCTACGGAAAACTTAGTTTGAAGCTGCATGCTGCGCCATTAAAATCAAAATGAACAACTACAAATTGTTATAGCTTGCTTTCTACGTGTTGTAAAATTTATTAGGCTATGCTAGTTATGTGATCAATGTGGTGTGTCCACACTCCACAACAGAAATAAATGCTAATGGAGGGCGGCGACATAGTTTCTTTCCTGCAACCGGTCAATGACTTATAATTTGTATGCATACACATGAAGTGTTAAACACTTCAGCGGATAGGCCATACGTCAAATTCACAATTTACAAAAGAGTGATAAAGCAGAGTGTGCTGTTACACTCATGTAGGCCTATAGGCCTAATTGGGATGGCACCCACCCACCGCGTAAGGACCTTTAGCAAGTCCTTCACTCACAATTGCTGAAGCGCTTCGGCGTGTAAAATTCCGAC
>JAQFXW010001856.1:0-14034 GCA_034693945.1 Dendrobaena attemsi
GAGCGTTAGCCCGGTCAGACAAACATCGCATCACCGCATCACCGATCGAAAGATCCGGAAATATTGTTTAGAATAATAACAAATAAATAAAAATAAAATTGGTCTACATGCTAATGCAGGTAATCGTCACCTGGAATGTTTGCTGGAGGAGGAGGAGGTTTAACAATTATTATTGGATTGAGAGGAACAGTCTGAACCGCTACTCCTTCTGTCACCCTCTGAGTCGGAGCTGGAGTCGGGGTCGGAGTCGTTGTCTGAACATATTCATCGACTGTTGTCGGACCGGGCAACAGCGGTTGTCGTGGGGTGCTTTCAATCTGCAGACGCAACTCCTCTTGTCGTTTCTTCACATCGATCGCTAGTCTGTTGGCGCTCTCAACTGCCTTCGACACGGGAGGTTTTGGACGGTCAGGCAGAGGAACCGGAGGCTAGACATGGAAACAAGATGGTGGTGGCAATTGCACATTTATATAGCACCTCAACAAAAGATAGACTCATCAGAGTTGCTCCTGAGCTAACACAATGAAACCATGATCAAACAAAATGTCTTCAAAGAGAGGCTGAGATAGCACTTTAGTCTCATATCACTTGATGATTGTTACTATAATATTGTGAATAGGGAGAAGGAGGGGGAATAGGAAAGAGGAGGAAAGAGGAAAATCGTTCCTCAAGTTAATCTCTGCAGGCAGCCATAGTTCATGTCTTAAGTGTTGTCTACTTTATTTTCTTACCCTCAGCACCATCAGCTGATGATAGAATGTCTTTCTCTGCCTCATAGCATATCCAAATGCACTCATTTTTAGTTCAATTTGCTAGTTTCGGGACAAATTGGTGCATACATATCACAAAACCTCTGTTTGTGTCTGTCTCTGTCATCAGACCTACGTTTCAAAAACTAAGGGTGACAAGCGTGCACACTTAAAGAAGTACAAAAATGACCATGAGGGTGAGGGGACACAATGCACGCGACCAGCGCTGTGCTGCAAGTGACAAGGAACCTCCACTGTAGGGTGGCAGTGAATGTAGCAGAATTGCAGCTCTGCAAAAGACATATTCGTGACAGACTAAAGGGTCCTACACCACACTGGGAACCGGTTACACCCATAGCCATATATACCAGAAGCGTCTCCTTCCAGCACAAGTAATTTCAAATTAAAGTTAACACCTTGATTGCATACCTTCTTCGGATATTCCTTGATTACGAAAGGCTTTGCAGTGGTTGTTGTTTTCGAGACTTGCTGAGCAGATGTTTGCTGAGCGGCTGCCATCTGCTGAGCAGCGAGTATCCGCTCGCTGATCCTTTGCCGGATTTCTTCGGTCGACCTTTTCGGGACGCTCGGATCGTCCGTCTTTTCCTCGATCAGCAGTCGACCCACTTCGATCTCCTGTTTCTTGACCTCTTCCTGCGGAGGGGGCCACTGGATCTTGCCGACCCGGACGGGGCGCTCGACCCCGCGCCGATCGCGTATCGTCACAGGGTGGATTCCCGGCTTCAGATTCCGTATCGACGGCGGAAGCGGAGGCGGAGGAGGCGGAATCGGAATGAACGGAGCCACGGGTACGGTAGAGCCCGACGCCGGCAACATCGAAGTGTAGTTGAGAGACTGCGTTGACGCGCTCTCTGTACTCATCTCTGGCCGCAGTGGTGGGTGATTTCTGAATGACTGCTCAACGTTTGCCGGTTGCTCTGACAGCTCGAGTACTTTCGTCTGGAACCTCACCCTGCCTCCGTCATTTCCGATTTCAGAATCGTTCGCAAATCTTGAATTCATTTCTGCAGGAGCGGAATCGTTTGGCCAAATAACGGAATACGGATGCGGATCAGGCCTGGATATGCCGTTGACACCTGCCTCCGAAGCCGGTAGCGAAGAGGATGCCCGGATGTTATTACTATTCTGGGTGAGGGGGTTGGTGGAAGATGATGGGAAGACGTGGTCGTTGTCTGATGTCAGTTCGTTCCTCTGGTGTCTACGCAGTTCGGCTTGGAGGTTTTCCTGCAGCGTCTTGTTTCGCAACTGCTGTACATCCAGTTGCGACTGCAGAGAGATGTTCTGTGTCTGGAGATCCTTCGTTTGAAATAGAACAATAACCTTTGTCTGTAAAGTTTTTGTTTTCAACATCAAAGACATCACCATTTGAGCAGCACATTTGTGACCTTACAAAACTAATTTTAATATGATAATTCGATAATATGAATGAACATAATAATTTTATAATTTTGTCTGTTACTGGGCTCTAACCCATGTCCTGCAATTCCTAAACTAGTGTAAAGGTGCCTGCAAAAATTCATGATTTATTAAACTCAAGCACAAATCAAGAAAATAATGTTATATCTTCTGATTATATTGTTATTATATAAAGACTTAATAAACTGCAAAAAAAAATAACTGAATACTCAGCATTTGAATTTATTCAAAAATTTATATAGCACCTCTTCCTTGTCTTCATTATGTATGTCAATAAATAAAAATATTATAAAGCTACATTGTAGTCTAATCAATGGCTCAATGAGAGATTCAGAGGAATTGAAAACAGCTTGAACTTTGATTGATTTAGTCCTTACCTCATTTTCATCGTCTTTGACGCCGCCTCGAATCTTACTCGTAAGCGCCGAATTATCTTCGAGTTCATCAACTGTTCCGTCAAGCGCCTGATCAAACACGCTCTCCAACCACCGATCCATATCCGATATATTCTGATTATTATCCGATACATCTAACCCGTTCCTGCCATGTCTTGTTCGCTCGATAACCGCATTGTTGGAATTCTGGTGATTTGCGGGTGGGGACTGCGCCGGGCCAGGGCCAGAACGTCGATCGAATCTACTTTGTGGTGCGTGCACCGCACTGTGCTCCTGTTGTACGTCAGAAGATTCAGAGTGCTGTGCCTCAGTGTCGTTGCCTCTCTGCGCGAACAGATGGGTATCGAAAGCAGTCAATGGCGTATCCGTATCCACGTCATAACCTGTCCGCGACACGTATCGTACGTTCATGACGCCCGTCGGTGACAGTCCGTTTTGCGTGACGACTTCGACACGACGGTTTAGGACGTTGTTCGGAGAGGCAAAGTCGCTGTACGCTACATAGCTGCGACTGTTGGTCGGACTGGTGACCGTCTCCTGAGCATCCTGTGAAGACGAGTGTATGGGTTCAGACAGTTCACCCACGTCCAACGCCATCACCCGCGACCTCTCCGGGTCATGTGCTCTACATTGAAAAAAATAAGTAACGAATAGTTTATCATTGTACTGAAAAATATGGGATGATAACACGAATAATGACAGATCTTGTTTTACAACAGATTGTTCGCTACTAGATTGGGTCCCTGAGATGTGGACAAATGCAGATGTTACCAATACAGAAGTTCACATATACATCTTATGCATATAATCAGTTCAACCAGTGTCATAAATATCAGCTGCAATCAAATACACATACTGCAATCTGTAGACAATCTGGCATATTGCATTGGATTTAAGCATTAGCTTTATGTACATTGTACACCTTACAACTGAATTAGTTCCACATCATCAATAAAAGCGTTTGGCAAAATCAACTGCAGACAAGTGTGCAAAGAAGGTTCAGAGAATAATCGAGCATGTATTTAGCAACAGGTACGACATGCATCTTGAAACTTAATTAACAAATTAAAGACCCCTTGTGTTAAACGCATAGAAGAAAGTCTCATACATGTCCTTGACATTATTTCTTCGCCCAGTTCTCGTTTTGTCCGAGTAGACAAGATGGTGACTTTTCCCAAATGGAAATCCAGGTGGAATCTCCATCTCACTGATGAGATCCAAAACGAAATCATATCCTGCACACTCGTAATGGTCGGCTCCGTCGCGAAGAAAGACAGTCCAACCGCGAGAATCCTGGCCAGAGACGTTACTAAAACAACGAAGAACATGGAAGATATTAAGTACAGTCAGTAAAGGAAGTACGATTATAGCAATTAAAATATAGTGTGTTAAATACAATTATAGTAAATAAATATTATTGTAATGAAAAAGTGAATGAAAAGTAAAAGTCAGTGAATAGGTGTCGTTCCAGGCTTTTATAATTAGGCGTTAGATAAGTCCCTGAGGGATCATTTATACCTCGGGGCAAAAAAAGTCAGTTCGATAAAATTGGACGAAAGGACAAATATCTCAATATCTTCTCATAATGGATCACCCTCTAAAAGTCGATTTACAAAATAAATGTTTTGATACGATACGATAGAAAAGAGTAATTGGTCTCTGCCAATGTGGGTCTTAATCAGGCAAAGAAAGAATGGAAAGTGAGAGATGGAATTGGTTAGAGCAGAGTTATTTATGTAGGTACCGTTTTTCCAGTAGATTCGATGCAAACTCCTCTCCAGTGGTCCAGGAGTCCACTTCTCCATGCATTCGATGACCTGGAAAAGATTATAGGAAGACAGTTCAGAACAGCTGTAACATATTTATGCAGCGGATTATGGTATCTAAGCCAAAGTCTTCTTCAATCTGGAGCTATACATCCATGCAACAGGCACCACCTATTTGATATACATTCGATCTGGTCACATACTCTCAAGCTGGGAGCATTTCTTGAGAGTTTCCTCAAGACCTGCTACATCAATAAGCATTCAAGATTATGATACACAGCCCGATATCTGATCATTCCAGTAACCATCCGTATTTTTAAATAATATTTAATGCAATAATATAAATAATATAAATTCTGAAATAATTTTTAAGTGCTATAGTGATCAGGAGACCATGTTATAACAGGAGACTGTATGTTATTACAGGAGAACATGTTATTGCAGAATGCTACAACAGGAGACCATGTTATAACAGGAGATGCTGTTACAACAGGAGACCATGCATTAACAGATCATGCCATAAGAATACCTAATACTTAATCAGGAGATTGAAAGAGATTGGCTTATAGACTCATAATGCGTAAACAGACCATCAGGGAAGACTGCATGAAGAGCCATTCTCTTTCGCTCCTCTGCGGCTGCCAGCTCCAGGAGGGACGGTGGATAGACACGGCTAACCCTTCCCTCCACCATCTCACTCTGAAGCATCTTGTGCTGGCACAACGCACGGTAACCGTTGTACGCATTGTCCGACACATACCTAACCAAACAATGGAACAATCACACAAAGAGTTAGTCTGATATACAAACGTTTTGCTTCTGTAACTAAACAAAAGAAAACCTCTGCAAAAGATAGGATATATATCCAAACGAGTTTCAAGCACGACAATATTATTGCCAAAGAATAATCATAACATGATAATTCATATAATTACCAACATAGCGCAGTCGAGGAAGATGAAAATGGCTCTGTATATAAGTAAATAGGCTCCACTGGTATGAGATACACTAATACAACAATTTGATGCTCACACTGTACAACAATTTGATGCTCACACTGAACAACAATTTGGAGATTTTACAATTACGATTTAGTGGCAGTATGAGCGCTATAAAATTTAGGACCAGCACTGTAATTTAAACTTTCCAGAGATGGTGAATTCTTCACATGGCCAGCAACACCGTTTAAATCAATGGATCTTAACACAGCTGACAAACCTCGTAGAAGACGGTGGAGGAGACGATTGATTTTTCCTACAAGATTGATGGTCAATGTCAGTTTTGTTTGCTAAAGCCAGGGTCAAAAGACTCAAAACTAGCAGTTGGTTCATCTCCATCTGGGAATGATCTTCCGCTGGAGATATGTTTTCTGCCTATAGGATGGAGCAGGTGGGCTGGGAGTACCTCTGAGTATTGCAGAGAAGGGGCACTGTACAAATTCTATAAATAAATTAATAGAAGAAATGAACAGATACGATACATGGACAATTTAGGTCAGAGTGGAATAGAGAACAAGAGAGAATCCATGTCCTGACTTCTCTGATCATACATTGTCCATCTACCATCGTAAACAACACCTGCCTTAACAGCTGCTCTGCCTCCTCCGACTCTCTGGATATATGACCCTGACCCCGCCACTGATTTGTCTCTCGTCAACCCCTCTGATTCGACACAATGTTCGTGCATTAGCTGGTGTCATGCGCTTGGCTTTCGAATGGTGCTCTAGAAACATGGAGATTACAATGACTAACTTGAGAAGGTATTTGGCTAATTCATCGCTTGGTTTGAAGCAGCTGAGGCAGTGAGTCATCAACATCCAGGCTTTTCGCAGATGGCTGACGTTGCTGTTTTCAATCGTCTGGCTACATATCTGCAGAAGGATCTCGTCTCGCAGGTAGACGTGCTCGAGTCCCTTCTGGACGATGTAGCGAGCGATCGCCTGGTCCTGATCTCTCGTGACGTTCGTCTCCGTCAGGTGACGAAGGATCTTCAAGAGAAACAGAAGTTCAACAGACGATGATCACTCAAGATCGTCGTCATCGCAATTAAGTGGGACATGGAAACTGATTGGCTGGAGAAAGAAGAAATCAAACGAGATAATTCTAATTTAAATATGAATCCTACCAGTTTGAAGATTGACAAAGTCGTCCGAATCTCTTGATCGTTGGATTTCGGAAGAAACGGCTTCTTAGCTGGCAAATTATGTCGGACTGTCAGGATGTCCTGAAATAAACATATACTATATTAAATAATGGATTTTGGTGCCTACAATTTCATCAAATAATACTAGAAAACTGTTCTTTTCTACTTGGGTTGGTCTTTCTATTTTGGTCTTTCTATTTTGGTCGTGGCTGTGCTGGGAGCACCTCTGAGTAGTTTCTTGAAGAGGCGCTATATAAATGTCCAGAATGAATGAATTAATAAATGAATGGGAGCGCCTCTGAGTTGTAATATTGGAGAGGCTCTACCAGTCCACCTATATAAAAGGAATCAACATGGGGACAAGCTACTGATCCTGTGTGTGTAGCTGCAGCACAGAATAGACCATGGCATGCACTGTTGCAGACTGTCTGCAAATTCATCTCAACGGCAGGTTACTTACTGTCTTCCCATTTTGCAACAAATTATGCTTACAATTGTATTGGCTTGGCATAAACTGTCACTTTAGAGGAACGGAAAATTGGTCCGACATGAGCTGTCAAGGTGAGCAATCACTGAGTGGACGCTCTGCACATAACTCTTGAGTATTTAGGAGATTTTCATTTCTATTTATGACATAACATCAACTTATATATATATGCTCAGTTGTAAAATGTCGAGATTTCCTGAGGGTACATTTGCAGATAAACAAGCGAATGCAGTCCGAGAACCGTTCAATTTCTTCACAACAAACCGCTTAATTAAGTAGGCACCTCTGTTGTAGAAATGTAAAGATTATGGCTACGACTAAGTTGAAAACGATCAAGCAGCAGAATTAAAAACACAATTTGTCAAGAAAAGATTTTATCGACAGATAATTTCTTTCCGAGATGATCTGACAACTGGTACCTTGCAGTATGAGTTGGCGTAATTTGATAATGTGTAGGAGTTGATGTCTGAAGGAAGAGTGAAGATACGGTTTCTAACGGCCACATCATCAACACTCCGAATGTCTTTTTCAGTATGCACGGGCATCCAACCTGTCAGCAACAGGCCATAACGTAATATAATCTACGTGTAGTTTTATATACATACAGCAATTATGCATTCTCCTGCTGGCACATAATTATTATGACTTGCAAGGACATAAGAGAATTCCTATGAAAACGACAGATTACAACTGTAAGTTGACCTAATAAAGGGATGCGACATCCCTTGTCAGAACATTCCAGGGTCGAGGCAAATTCCCTGTCATTGCTTGGAGCCCCTCTCTTCATGGGTAGGGCGCTAGATGAGTCCTTCGGGGCCACTGTGGCACATTTGAGAAGGCATTAGAGAGACTTTGCCAGCTGCCATCTCAGAATGTCCTCATTTTGCTCCGCTAATCGTTCAGAGCTTCCAAGTTGGGCTACCTCCTACGCTGTTCCCCCTGCACTGACCACCCAGCTCTGGTTACACAGACAAATATCCTGCTCCTAAAGCAATTTTTTGAAATCCCGAGGGTTCATTGATACCTCGGGTAAACAAATATAAAAAATAAAATAAAATAAAAATAGTTATAATAATAATATAACGCAATTCCTTTTCTCTAACTTTTCACTCTATCTAGCATGGCTTAAGAGCAATAATCATACTGTTTTTACAACAGGAGAAGAGAATGTAGGCGTCTATAGCAGACTTCTATATAACATAAACATACCGTCCATCTTGCTGAAGATGAATGCCAATTCTGCAGGAATTTCCCTGGCATCTTCTGGTTGATAGACATAACAACCCTACAACAGAATCTAATTAATTTATTAATTATTCATTCACTAAAAAAAAATTAAGTACCCCTCGATGAAACCTGTATGTACTCAGATGCACTCTCAGCCCAACCTTGGGCCAGAAAAAGTATTTTAGATGCTCCTAGAATGTTGGGGTCATACTCTAAGGCAAAACACAACTCAGACGGGACTCCACAAAAGCCGGACTCTGTTTAACAAAATTAATCTAAGTTTAATAATTGCTCACAGCCATCGATGGATAGAGGCTAATAAGCATCAACCTCAAATTTGTTGTTTCACTACACAGAGCACCGCCTTACTTTTAGCTTTCAAGTTGCTCTTCAGAAATGCAAGTAAATGATTGCCACTTCCCCACAGATCTTCCATTCTAAACTGAAAACACTACTCTTTCGCCAATCCTATCTTGAATCCCCTTCTCCTCACCTTACTTCCGTTTAAACTGTAAACATTAATCGTAATCGTTAACTCGACACTTCTAAAGCGCTCTGCAAAGCTAAGCGCTGGGCACCAACTAATTTACGAGCGCTGCATAAAGTCAAGAGGGTAGTCAATGAGAAAAGTCCGTGGTGGTCCAAGGTCGAGTTCCAGGAGGTCAGGTCCTTAACCATCCGTCTTCCAATCTGACTTTTTAAAATCTTGACCCCCGCTTTAGATTTTGATTTGACTAAGCGCCGCCGCCTGTCAGTAATCCGGTCCCCGCGATTATGCTCTTGTGGGTGCTAGAGGAGTTTCTTGTTACGATTATGCTTTGGAGCGTGCATCATGAAACTGCACATGTATCAGACAATTATAAAAGCGCGAATTCCTTAACAAGTAAATATAGTCCTAAAAACACCAAACTCTCTTCAGCAGAAATTCTGCACAATTTTTATTCCCTGTGATTCGAGTAGACTTTGCTGCTTAATAAGAATCTTACCACAGGATTCTGGCCTTGTACATCTGAGGCCAAATAGTGGTCGACGAAGACAGCCGCCCGATTACCTATCCGTGGAATCGGAGCCCAGTTGAACAGCCTAGCTTCTCGGGCAGAAGCATCGAGAGACTCGGCAGATCGATACCTGAGGGGTCGCGACCCTTCTACTCTCAACGGTTCTCTACGCCATCCAAAATTGTCGTCGCTCGCAGGGCCCTTGCGCAAATAGAAATTTCCACCGTAATCCGACAGATGGACGTTGTCGCGATTTCCCGAGAACTTCCTATCTTCTCGTCTTTTGTGTTGTAGTTTCATCTCAGCAACCAGAAGTCGGATTTAACGTAAGTGTGACAATTTCATTTGAATTTGTCAAATCCATGTCAAGTCAATCTTGCTGATATTATGCATAGATATAAGATCATTTATCATTTCAATGACAACCATCTCGATAGCAATAGGCTGAACAGCGAGACACACCAGAAGCTAACTGTAAACTGGTCTCAGCTTCCATGGAACGCAATCAGAATCTTTCTCGACTAAGAACGTAAATGTAACCTTGCCTTTATAAAGTGTCTTTTAACACTCCATCTATTGATACCATTGGGAATCAGGATATTTCACACACAACCAAAAGTGTCACACTTGCAAAGTTGAGTTTACCGTTGAACTGACTTTTGCACAAACAAAACATTGGTAGGCCTATAATGTAAATTATTCTGAAGCTGGCCTATTACAAAACCTGTCTCTTTCCAAATGGCCCAACATTTGTAGATTGCAAACTTAGATAGGCCTACCGCAACAATCTGGACGAACTTAACATTTGAACATTATATGCAAACAAATCTAGTAATTAATCCAACTTGAAGAACAGAACCTCAGAAATGTAAAAGAGATCTCTGTGTCACAGCTTCCAACAACACCCAACAATTAACCGCGTAAGCTCATCACTTTGGCCAATTGTGTTTATATTTCAGAAGTAAACTGCGATCATAGTCTCCTGACTCAAAGCTTATTCATTACAGCTGCTGTATTTGGCTTGCATCGTCATAGATATAGTCCAACAACACAACATACCAGCAGTAACTGAAGGCCACTACATCACAGCACCTAGGCCTAACCAACAGTGTCATGTAGATAATCCAGTAACATCATTTTACTCAACATCCCCTATTCAATAATAGTCAAACTGGAACACAAACTCCACACACCAAACTCGCATCCCAAACGCTCTATCCCTCAACTCGCAGAACCAACATCTGAAAAACTCAGCTAATGTGCGAGCAAAAATTCTGTTTGAGCAATCGACGACAACAAGAGCTGCTGAATAGAGAAGAGGAGGCAGACTGCCTACTATGGGCTTTTTACGATCATTCAGCTGCATCATCCTCCAGACGCCCTAGTTACACAGCAGAGACCCAATCAATACAGCAGCAGCTGCTGTCCATCAGAAACTGAATGAACAGCACATGCGACGACGACCTACGGTAAACACAATCAAGAGGGCGACAGGTGATCACCACCGTAGAAATCTTCTGACTCAGGAATTACTGCCAGAACATTTCGATAGTAGAACTTAATGATACAAAAGATGGGGAACACGGTGCGGTGTGTAAATCTCTGGATTAATTAATAACACAAACTATCTGCCAGCATCTGGCTAATCAACGGAAATGTTAGGCCACAAGTGTAGTAATCAATTTCAGGCCCCAAGCATAGTAATCACAGATCGCTAAATTATCATAATCAACTAATCTATCGATAAGCAAAATTTACATAGCATACTTCATCATCTCTACTCAGGTCTAATCAAAAGGGAAAGCTTTGAGGAGGCCACAAACTTTGCCATCACAACCATCCCTGCAATCATTACCAACACCATCACCACTGCTACTAGCACCACTGTCTCATCGTCACAATCATTCACATCAGCTTATCAGCAGCAAATATCACCATGCTCATAGATAAGGACTCGCGAAAACAGACTAGAGAAAAGGACTAGAGTAAAGGACTAGATAAAAGGACTAGAGAAACACTTCCATCTTAAACATCATCACAAAATACTTTTATCTAGCAACTAATAATAACTATATGCAACATGATCAAACTTCAAATACGAGAATTTCAATAATCACGATCAGCAGATGAATTCAACAACCATGACTGTAACACTACAGCCCTGGATTAATTCATTCCATGAATTCATGTTGCACCCCTTCGAGAACCAACTTGGAGGCGCTTCCATCCCAGCCACGACCAAACTAGAAAGACTTTGAGTGACTTTAGAAACCCTCCAAGTGGGCAGGGAGTGATAATTGAGATCATGCGGGAGAAGGAGAGAATGGAAAGTGAGGAAGAGAGCATACAGCAGGAGGAAGATGGTAAATAAAAAGTGGGAGGAAGAGAGCAAACAGAGAAATGAAGGCAGTGAGCAAACAGAAAGTAGGAGAATGAGATTATGGGAGGAAAAGAGGAATGGAGGATGGCAGTGCATGGATAGAGTGTGAAAGCGAGAGAGAGAAACGTAAGAAGAGATTTTGAGAAGACTGGAGGGAGGAATGAAGAAAGAATCGATGGCATCTATCTCTTGATAAAGTGCACTACTTTCATATTCAACTTCTCATTAGAACAAACTATTGTCTAACTGAAACAAACAAGGAAACATTTCATGGGGCAATAGTATATAGTTACGCTGCTGTTTGTTCGTATATCATGGATTCATGGTAGACAAGTGACATAGGAAATTTCCGGTAAAATCAAATAAGAATTTAATATTACTAGTTGTCTTTCATACAAGAGCTTTCTACTAATCATTATTTGGTCACCTTAGGTGAAGTTATGTCGAACATGTAACAAAAGTCTCTATTTTTGACAATTTCAGCCAAAAACCCTAAAATTTTTGTAATCTTGAAGGTGAAACTTAACACCTTCCGATAAGGCAAGAAATTATTACTACCATAAAATAGGGAAGAACAAGATTTGAAAAATGAAAGTAAGCAAAACTCACCAATCCGTTTTGATCTCGTCTTTCTACTTTTTGCAGATTTTTGTCATCTCTCGCTCTGGCAATTTCAGCGTCTTTCCGTCGTTTTATTTCCTCTAATTCGCGATTTCTCTGCCGGCGTTTTTCTTCCAACTCCTGGTTTTCTTTCTCAGTCTTCAACTTCAGTTACAAAACGTAAGTTGCATCACATCTTACATTCAGTATTAAATTAGAAACTAAATTCTGAGATGCCATCAAAGTATTGCCTTGAATTGTAACCAGAAGCTGAGCCAAAATAAAGCACCAATTCAATGAATTCAATCAACTACATTGATTGCTACGCAGAGCAAACTACTTCTAATAAAATCTAGTCTGTTTTTAGAACTTCTGCAGAGTCACTATATACTAGTGCACTAGGCCATTGGTTCTCTGCCTGGTGTTACGCAAGCATAGCCTAAAATCTATGTTCGCTAGTTTAAAAGTATAAAAACAAACAATTTTTGTAAAAAAATTAAATTTCCTTCATTTAAACGGTTGCACTGGAGCATGAAACTAGTAACAGATTGATTTATGGCAAATTATTTATTGTGCCCTTCAATAAACATAGTCGCCATAGTGACAAAGTGTCTACAAATTTCAGTGGGGTCCGTAATCAAGACACAAAATTTAAAAATAGTCCTCAAAAGGCTGAGAACTCCCGCACTAGGAATCACATGAGATAAGCAAGAAATCAATCATTTGCACCAATCGTCACCAAATTGTGATGTCAGAATCTGATGATTCCGTTAGATTTCGTTACGATTCAATTAGATTTTGCTACATGTCAGATGTGCCTAAATCATAATTTCATAATAACTGATACGAACCTTTTCGAAGTCTTTCTTCTGAAACATCATACGTGCATGAGACTGTACCAGAACAACTGCTTTCTGAAATTCAGCGTATCGTCTCCTACAATAACATCAGTAAGGCCGCTGTTCATTGTGCTTCACTGTCTGGCGATTTCTCGGTTCCATTCGCCCGCTCCGCAACCACGCTGTGGTCGGAACAGTAACCTGGAATGGCTTATCTTTGTCCATGTGCCAGCTCACTTCCACCAGCTGCTGAAGACCGAATTTTCCGCTTGGCCTGGGTCGGGAGCACTTCTTAGTAGGGATCTTGAAGGGACGCTATACAGATTTAGATTGCTCGCTTTAATAACAACAGCAGAGCAATACGCAGTTCAGACAGGCAACAGAAATTTTAAAAGAAAGTAAGATAATAAAGTTAAAACATGTCATAAATGGTTAAGTTTAAATGAAACCAGTCCTGGGATCTGGTCTGACTCATCATCAGGGGCTTCAATCCCTATACCCAGTGGGCACAAGTGCGCCCAGTGGAAAACAGGGGGGAGGCATTTAATAATGTATAAATTTCAGAAACAGAGGGGGAAAACTGGTCAAATGGAATGGAAGAGTATTTTTGAGGGGAGAAAATGGAAAGTCATGAGTTTTTGAGCCCGACTGCTTGGAGATAGAAGCCCCTGCTCATCATCACAATCCGTGTAATAATTATGATCGTCATAATGTGTCGCCAGCGTAGTTCAGGAACAAGTAAAACTCAAGAACATTCCAGAATAAAATCCCACAATTAGTAAAAACAATCATCAGTCTACAAAAGCAAATGGATTGCACTGAGAGAAAGTGGTTTCACATAGAAAACTAAACGATTTATGCTGTATGCATAGTGATCATAACAACCCTACATTCATTATCAGACTAGATTCGATTATATTTGATCAGGGGTTTCTATCCCTATACCAAGCGGGCGCAAGTGCGCCCAGTGGAAAACAGGGAGGGAACATTTCATAATGTATCATTTTCAGAAGT
>JAQFXW010001857.1:0-14030 GCA_034693945.1 Dendrobaena attemsi
CAATACAATGAACTACTAACAGTTAACTAACTGTTCTAAATTGAATGAAAGTCGAACTATAGGCCTACAAATAGAATTGCAAAGATTTATTACTTAAACTCATGACCCTGAACATGTATTGGATATATTTACCTCTGCCGAACCTCTGGCGGTGGCTCACCGAGCCCCAGAGGTTCGGTTGAACACCGGTTAAGAACCACTGCTATATAGTGTTATATGAAATCTTATAATGTATGATTATGATATTTGCTGTCTTACGATATGATGATATTACTTAGTATTACGATATTTTGAAAGGCTTGCAATCGTGTTGTTATGAGTAGACTATAATCAACTGTTGAACAGTAGATTTCAAAGATAACTCGACAGAAGCCATTTAGTAATGTACATAAATAAGAAAACAAAGGCAGACAAGTAGACTAATTTTTGTAGAACAGCAGTAAATTCCTTTACGTTTACGGCTTGTGACGTTGCGTCGGTACAGAATTGTTCGTTAGAGGTGGATTATTTGGAGTAACGGATAACATACTGGTTTACGCAAAACACCTTCACTATAGATTGCTTTGCTAATTGGGGTGTTTAATAAATTGTTTGCATTGCATGGCTGCCAGCTGTTGAATTCGAATCCTGTAATGACCTGTTATTGTATATTTTTAATCAGGGTCAAAGTGGGAGGGAACGGCGTTCCCACTGCACTCAAAATTCTTTGCATAAGTTCCCACTGCTCCAATGCAGAAGAACCGTGTAACAGATACAAATAAAAATTTTGGAGTTCTCACTGCTCACCCAGACCACTTTAACCACCGATTGTAATCAAATTGCCGCCTGTCAGCTTGAGCTATGCTTATATTATTCATTTCGGAAATTTATATAGCGCCCCTTCAAGGAACCTCCTACTCAGAGGCGAATATTATGTGGTTAGAGTGCGACAAACGAAGATTGTTAATATTATTAATATTATGTCGTTGATCTTAGACGCGAAAGACGCGTAGAACAAATATAGCGCTTTCCGATCTCATTCCGCACACCGAATATAGGATGACGATAGATTGCATTCCAGTGTACAAGGATAATGAGACGGGATTCTGGAGCGACGTAGCGATCGTGAATGCTACAACTAAATCGGATGGTACGTAGAGTCAATTTATTTTTCAATTTAGAATACTTCTTTATCTTATGTATGTATGTATGTGTGTATTTCTATACCGCCCCTTACAGTCCACTACTATTCAGAAGCGGTCCCGACTACAGCCCGAAGGTGTGTCGGAGTTTTACACGCCGAAGCGCTTCAGGAATTGTGAGTGAAGAACTTGCTAAAGGTCCTTATGCGGTGGGTGGGATTCGAACACGCAACCCTTCGTTTGCAAGGCAGCGACCTTCACCACTACACTACCACGTCAAGACCAAGAAATGATCAATAGAGCCAAAGCGATAGCTCCTCATATAGACTTGATAAAAAGTGCAGAGTTCAAACACAAGGACAACACAAAGAATCTCTAAATTCTAAATTAAATTGCATGTAAGGCCTGCATGAAATT
Source organism: Dendrobaena attemsi (assembly GCA_034693945.1). Taxonomy (NCBI): domain Eukaryota; kingdom Metazoa; phylum Annelida; class Clitellata; order Crassiclitellata; family Lumbricidae; genus Dendrobaena; species Dendrobaena attemsi. The sequence goes on from JAQFXW010001857.1 coordinate 1,539, forward strand.
TTATTTAGAATCGTGGAATAAGAGAAAAGAATGCGAAAGAAAGGAAGAATGAAAGGAAGAATTAAAGAAAAGAGAAAATAAGGAAAGGAGAGATAAGGGAAGGAGTAGCAGAAATAAGCATTGGAATAAGAGAAGTGGAAAATTAAGGATTGTAGGTGGGAGGAGGAAAAGAGAATGGGGTTACTTGAGTTCCTGTGCAATGGCCGCAATCTGTTCGACTCGTTCCTGGTGAGAGGCGAGGTCTCCTTCGAATGCCTCGTGCCTCTTTCTCAGCGCCTGCACACAGACAATCATCCGAACCAAAAATATAACAAGATCTTGGAAGATTAATTTGACTCTTTTCCTAACACAGGGATTGCTTTAATTCAGTCATTCTACAGTGACTGCCCAACCTGTTTTGCTTATTTCCTTCCAAGTAAAAACAGAAATGCGTTGATCACTGAATTCTTAAAACTAACTTATGGCAGACGTATTAAGAGTTAATCAATCAATCTGTAATTTAAAGTAGCCAGTCAGTTAAGTCAAACTGTGTTTCTAAAAGTCGACCTAAACAAATTCTACAATATTAGTAGACAGAGAAATGATTTCTTCACGAAGTTCATAAGTGCATCAAATGAAGACGGGCAAACGTTACAAGCCACACGTAGACAAGATGAGGTAAATTTTCAGCGTCTAGTGAAAGACGGTTCCTCGGCTTCAAGATTTATGGAAGCGGAGAGCTCCAAGTGGTAGAATGGGCAGCAAAGGCAAATTACGTATGAAATGTTACAATGGCTTTGAGTCAGACTGATAGGGGAATAGTCGAGCATGCTCAAAATGCCTCGAAGGAGCGCTTGGTCGTACCTTGAGGTCGCTAAGGCGACACTTTTTGAAATCTTGAGCCTGTAACATGTCCTCCTTTCCTACTGACCATTCCTCGTGAATGTCGCACTTCAGCTTGAACTTCTGAGCTAGATGATCCAAACGTTCCAGTCTGGAAGAAAGCGCAAAGTACTCGCAACAATCATACTACGATCGCTGAACCTTACTAGCGCTCGCAAATGGTTTACTATAGAAGACGGAAATACTAAACGAAACTTTAGAGATCAGAGGAACCCATCGAGAAATTCTGTAATTACATCAAACATTCTGTGTGCAATTATAATTTTTATTTAGTTTAAGGTTATTAATCAGACCCATAATAATGTCATAATGTACAATTTATACAGTAAAGAAGTTCACACTGCAGTCCAGTTGCCCTTAAGAGCCATAGGTTGACAGGAAGAAGATCCTAGATCGAAAGACAGTCTCCGAGTGGTGAAGATGAGGGGATCAGAAAGAAGGAACCACTAACCACTGAGTATTGAATCCCTGAATCAAATGAATAATTGTCAAAAGTCAGGAACTTCATCCTTAGGCATGCAGACTCTGCATATGATACGAAATTGCAACCTTTGTAATTCCGACAGAAGCCAGTCTTCGAAGCCCTTCTCCGCATTCTCCAGACCTTTCCATGCGTTCGCAATATCCTAAACAACAGTCAAACGGTTTCCATCACAAATCTCTAGTAAAATCCACATGTAGACTTTTCGAGTTCATAGTCTTGCATTTACATCTGTTGGTCATCATCTCCAAACTGAAGCTAGAGCGTAGGAGGTAGCCACGGTATAACTTGTCAATAATTATGTCAATAAAATAGAGGAGAGGGATTTGGAAAAAGTTGACAGTACTGTCGTTAACAGAGGGGGGATTCGATGAAAGTTGTCGTCAACAATAAAGAAACTAATGATGTTATTATTCTTTCAAATAAATACAAGAAGATTTGTGCTTCACAAGCTGATAACTAAAAATATTAAGTCTATTATAATAATTTCATTGTAAAATTATTAAATAAAATTACTCCGGTGACAAGGTGAAAAATTTTAAGATCTTGTTGAGTTACAGTCACAAATTAAAGTGTCTTACAGCAATTTTGAACACATTTACCATTAATTCTACGTTGAGAGTAATAAAAAAAATTGTCATCGGGGAGGGAGAGTAAGCAATTGTTGACATAATTTTAGGGGGGGGGTCTGTGAATGTTTGACAGTTTTTGATATGGGGAGTGGGTCAAAAATGGCCAAATATTTTTTGACATGATTAATGGACGACCCCAATGAAATGCCACAGATGCCACTGTTTCTGTAGCAGAACAGATGTCATTGGCGCTTAGTTTGGAAGTATTGTTCACTTAATAATGTAAAAATCCATCACACAAACACAGCAGCACTTGTTGGAAACTGAAATTGGCTTTGCAAATTGCCCCAACGACATGAAATGACCTTCCCTGAAGAATGTAACTTTTCCCCAGCAGGATCCTTCCTCCGCAGTCCATTAGTTGCTCGAGACAGCTCCCTTCTGCTTGGCCTGCATCAGGAGTGCCTCTGAATCAATCAATCAATCAATCAAAATTTATATAGCGCCCCTTCAAGGTTTCTACTCAGAGGCGCTCGAGTAGAATGGAGGCAGAGTCCTTGAAGAGGCACTATAAAAACTCTGAACAATTATAGATGTGAATGAGGATTTGGAAATTAACCAGCAAAGAAATTCTACGCAGAGAATGAAGCGAAGTTAGTGACCAAGAGTAGTAACGATTACAATTGGAAAAGAGTCGATGAGACGAGGATATTGAAATGGATTGCGGGGTACGAACCGAAACCATTTTGCCCTCGGTGGGCATGTACGCCGGTCGGTTGCTCAGCCTCAGTCTCGTCTGGAGGGTGTTGAACGTCGACTCCAGCTTCGCCTTCTCCTCGACCTTCGGAGGCTTGTGCGCCCTGCTGTAGTCGCGAAACTCGGCCAGCTTACGTCGAGTGCCTGGGATCGTGTTGTCCGTCGTCCGGTTTTCCAGCCAAGGTCGCGTCCGACGGATCCATTCCAGAAGCTACAAACCAAGACGAAAACATAACCGCTTATCAAATGAACACAGTGCCGTAGTTTCTGATGCTTAAGTGATGAGAGAAACATCAGATTTCATCATTTCAAGCTCTCCGCTTCCTCGTGTTCCATAACCCTCCAACTGAGGAACTGTAGTAGTCAGGACTGTCTCTGAGTAGTAGTGGACTTGAAGGGGCAGCACAGAAATGTGTGAATAAATAAACACAAAATAAATAAATAAACTATTATGAAGCTCATATGAGTTCTTTCCAAATGAAATTTTAACAACACAAATTTAATTTAAGGCTTATTTGGTAACAACTAAGAAAACATGTCTTCATAGCCAGAAGTCTTCACAGCCTCCCGGCTGCAATTGATTGCATGAAGGAAGACTTGACTTAAGAGATTAGAAAGAAAGAAGAGAAATTCAAGAACTTACGTCGCTAGCCATTCGTTCGTATTCTTCCATAAGTCTTTCGTTTTCTTGATTGATTTTAAGTACTTTACAGATCCTATTGGCAGCCGTCTCTGCCTACATTTAAACAAGTAAACGTAAACACATATTTATAAACAAATAAAAATATTTTTTAATGATAAACACTCTCTTCTCATTGGCTAACCTATTGATCCGACTATCTCCTCCACACAAGTGTCTGTACTCGGTGTTGCTTCATCAATGCTTGCACATCTCTTCATTCATGTCTAATAGCCTCTCTAGTATTCAATGTTCTTGTTACGGCGCTCAAATCACGGTTTTGCCTTGCCTTGAAATACCTTACAAATCATTGTCCTACTAAGTATATTCGTTTATCTGCTGATAGGCTGGACCTGTTTTGTTCCCTGCGTCAGGACAACAATAACTCAGTCGAGAGCCTTATAAAATTAACCTTATAACAACATTATTAGCCTTATAACCTCTGTTTCAAGGCAAGGCCAAATTAACCTTATAATGTTATTAGCCTTATATCCTCTGTTGCCCAGTGTCTCTGCTCCCGGCCCGCCGGGTGCTTCGTTCTATGGAACGAGGTGACCTACTGGTTCCAAGGGCACACTTGGCCAATGTACAGAACAGGGCCTTTGCAATTGTTGGCCCGGCCAAGTGGAATAGTCTTCCACTTGGCCTTTGTTCGCTACTCCTTGTCAATCCAATGCACTTCTATAAATCTCCAGATGACAGACATCATCAGACGACTGAACGAATGCACACTTCTGTTCTATACTGATGCAAATAGATAGAAAACTAGCAATAAAAATAGTCAAACCATGACTTGCCTCTACTCAGTTAGTGCAAATCCTAAGCGTTCAGAAAGTTGGAAGGCAGTAACAATGGCCATGGCAGTCATAAGATGTCGTCAAACACTGGGAAGAAGTCATGGCTAAGATTGAGTTTCACGATTGTACAGACCTGTTGGGCACCGGCGAACGCATGATAGTAGGCCGACACGTACGTCATGACCGACCTCTCATCCGGCTTCACAGAGTTGACCATATCTGCAAAACCAACCACGGCTCAGTGTAGAGCAAGAAATCGATTTAGATCCGTTTAAAACAGACCTGTTGGGCACCGGCGAATAGAAGTCAGAAGTCTGAGAAGTCTGAGATCTTATATCCATTAAGAAATGAAACAGAATGCAATTATTGGTTCAACACATTTAAATATTTCAAAATGTGTCAAGCTTTCCTCATTAAACCTCTACGTAGAAACTTGAAAGGGTACACTACATAATTCTGATTTATAGATAGCCAAAACTTTCTGAATGTAACAGCAGCTGATAAAATGTGCTGTGTATCTCAGGTCTCTATTATTGGGATAAAGCAGCTTGATGTACAGCGGGCGAAATAAAGAGTTACCTTCGGCATCTAACATCCTTGGTATATCGAGGTACTTCTCAGCGACGTCAAAGGCGAGATTCAAGTTGTATAAAGGATTATCCTGCAACATCAAATAGAACACTAAATGTAATGTGACTTTAGCACAGAATGTGACTACGGATGAATACTTTGAACCTCAGCTTTGTTTTTAGCACTATTTGTTGTGACGTCTCATCCTTGACGATTCCAATCGCCATGCGTACCAATTACTTCTTTTCTCTGTCCATGATATTCTCAGCGTCTTCCTCCATATCCACATTTCACATGTATTGATCTTTTTTCGCCTTTTCTTAGTCATTGTCTACGCCTCACTGCCATATATTACTGTTGTTAGGATCAAGGCCCTCACCAATCTTTTCCATGTCTTCCATATTTTTTCCAAACCATTCATTGCAGCTTTTCCTATCGCCACCCTTCGATTTATTTCCATATAGAACTTTCCTTCTCTCTCTACTACTGATCCCAAGAACGTAAAGCTTGTTACCGTCTCTATTTCCTCTCCATCTATCTCAAAACTGTCCTCCTCAGTTGTTGTCATGATCTTTGTCTTCTTTATAATATTGAAGTAGAGTCCTGCTTTCTCACTTCAGCCTTCTTATCGGTTCTACCAGCTCTGTCTTTTTACCTGCCAATAGTGTTGTGTCATCTGCGTATCTCAAATTTTTCGATGTTCTTCCCACTATCTTTACTCCCTCAGTGGCCTCATCCATTCCCGCCATCCTCATTATCCTTTCTGCGTATAGATTGAATTAGAAAGGAGATAACACTCTGGTAAAAAAAACTAGAGAAACTAAAATTAATTCCTGAATGGAACTGCTTTCTATAACCGCAGTTATGTCAAAACACCTCTGAAATGCGCATGATGCATTTGCGCTGTTCGAATAGACCTTATAATGGATTTCGTGGATGGTTGGAGGACGCTAACCTTGGAGAGTTTGTTGTAATCGAGGAGTTCCGGCCGATGACGGTGGATGAGTGCACAGAAGGCCAGACCATCTTTGAAACTGAAAGACAGAGAATTGACCATTCAGATGTTCAGCATACGAACCAACACAAAATTAACCATACAGATGTTCAGCATACGAACCAACACGAACCCAATGTCATCCAATCACTATCATATAAATGTTTGAAATGAATGAATGAAATGAATGAATGAAATGAATGAATGATTTAAAGAAAGAGCAAGATCGGGAGTGCACCAAAAATTAACTGCAATCAGGTCATTAATCAGAGTTTAGATTGTTAAGACAGAAACGCAGCCTACAATAGATAAGGCAAAAATGTTATAAAAGAGTAGTTAGACCATTTCGTATGAGTTAAGCCCTTCTACGGCACCATACTCATCACACGATGTATCATTTAATGAACTTGTAAACGAATGAGTGAACACAAGACAATCAATTGATTCAATTGTCCGAGGAGTGGCATAAAGATAAATAAACATGAAAATGTCTCAAGAATAAGATGAGAAAGAGATTTTTGACTACAGTCACACGAATCTAACGGATTTACCATAAGAATCGCGATTGCCTTTCAGAGCTCAGACCAAGCAACTAACAGTAATTCATTTGCATATGAAATGTAGAGCTCTGTCAATAAAAATTTACAGCATCACAGAAAACTGCATCATCGATATAAGAAAAACGCGAAATGTAAGAACCTGAGATGGAAGTTCTGTACGTTGACGTTCTTGTAAGGCGCTGTTTTCCGTTGACACCACAGAAGCAGACCTTCCTTGGCCGTCATTTCTAAAGATACATTTAAACTAATCGCATATAGATCACGTACTATATAGCTCAAGTACTGTAACAAAATAAAGACTATTTAAAACAGTTGTGATGTCCGGAGTTTTCATTCAAGACTCTGCCACAGCCTTAACTGTTGTAGCGACATTCCAAAGTTTGGAGAAAGGCGTGTAAATAATCTTTGTCATCATGCAGTCGCAGTGTCGTTAGGCAGCAACCCACCAAACGGTTTTCAATAAAAAAGAAAGCATGGAAGAGTATGTGGTCGTAAAGCAAAGTTAAATTGGTCATCTAGAAAGAAATTGCCATCTAAATGCAAACGTCTCCCTACGGAACGGAACGTCTCTCTCTGTCTGACCTCAACCAACCCAATGAATTTGTCCCTACTGTCAATCTGAATGCATGTCATTCAAGGTCACTGTGCAAAATCCCTGCAATCCAAGGATTTTCCAGATTCACCACAGACGTGCTTGGGGTGCAGGCTATACGCTCCATCTGACTGGAACAGCTAAAATTCATTAAATCACAGCTATTAGAATGACATTATTTCCGCTTTAACTAGTTATCACTAATCAGTATTTAACTAAATTATAGGTACTTTCAAATTTTTGTCTGGCATTGAACAGCTGGAAAAGCATGAAATATTTCTCCTGCAAAAATTTCTTTTGATTTACCATTAGTTCTGTTCAGGATGTGAATCGATTACTGTAACTGCCTTCTGGAGACGGATATTATAAAGTCTACAATGAGATGCCATGATCCCACTTACCTTCTACTGAGATGTCCTGAATGGCAAAGCGGAGGATGATGGTCCAGATCATACCAAGAGTCATTTTTAAATTACCATCAACGATTTCTAAAAGAAACAACAGAACCAAAAGTCGTGTGAAAAACATTGAAAAAACCCATTTGTTCTCGCTCTGCACATCCGTTGACTTTGATTAAACAACCTCACTAGTTTATTTGGACAGCGGCTCATTCTCTTTCCTCTTCAATAAGACCTGCATACCGGGCCTCACCTCCTTCATCTCAAGGTCATATCGCAACTGGCCTGGTATCATCAAGTGGTCTCTTTGGACACTCCCCCCCCCCCCCCGGCCCAACCATCTAACATGGCGCAGCATGCGTGAACAAGCTGGTACCTATAATGTAATTTATTCAATAAGCCCATTGATTGACTGCAACTAGCTACATCTTAAGATAACTAAATGAAAAATTAAAGCAAATTATAGATTAGGAGGAGAGAAGGACGGTGTATGACACAATGGCCTTTACCGTCGGAGGCAAAAATTTACTCAGTTTATTACAACCATGGGAGCTTAGGACAATAGATTAGGAATTATAACGTAAGCTTAATATTGGCTGTTAACAAAATAGGCACCAGAGTTAACGTTTGTATAAAGCCCTCGAGACGAAACTTCTGTCGTCCTTAATAGGTAAGGAGAAGTCGTGAGGTCTCGGACTCGGTCTATACAGTCGTTGAGTCTGTGGAGGAAATAAACAACGTAGCACGTTAAAACCAAGATTTGAGATGATCACCATCAACAGGAACCTCGAGCTTAGCATTCAAATAGCGCATTGGAAGGATGGAGTTTGATTATCAAATCAAATCAAATCAAATTTATAGAATCAATTCAAATCATGATACACATAGGCTGCAAACAAGCACAGACCAATACAGATAAACTTAATTATCAAAGAATACAGAATTTAATATAGGTCACACAGTAAGAGAGGAAGTAAGAAAAAATCAATTGATGGGGAAGAGAAGTCTGGGCTTATCTAATCGACTCCATATACGATCATTGTTAGTAAATCCTAAAGAGTTGTAAAATAGCAACAACAACGAACAAAGCAGAGCAGTACAATATGGGGCGCAGTAGTGTAGTGGTGAAGGTCGCCGCCTTGCAGCCGAAAGGTAGCAGGTTCGAATCCCAACCGCCGCATAAGGACCTTGAGCAAGTTCTTCACTCACAATTGCTCGTTGCGCTTCGGCGTGTAAACTCCGACACACATCCGGGCTGTAGTCGGGACCGCCTCTGAGTAGTAGGAGACTTAAAGGAGCGGTAGAGAAATGTGTGAATAAATAAATAAAAATACACACAGTCATGCTACCATGTAAGACAATCTTGCACCCTATAGTGCCCACAGTCTATTTTTAGGGATAACCGTTCAACGAAGTCCAGTGAAGACACGAACGAACCAAACATACCACTGAAATATTCTTTGGCAAGCAAATTAGTTCTACTTAATAAGCATAAATCATTTTAAAAGTAAATAAAAAATAATCCTAAAGTGAAAATGCTGAACACCAAGAAGAAAATATTTTGCTGTCAAATAACTCTACAACATCTTGGTTGCGCCAGTCCCGAGCCTTTACAAAGAGGGAGGGAAACGTTTGTGTCTTCTACTCAATTGGTACCTTCCACAGTACTTTATTGTACAATTCGTAATCATAACTGAAGCGATCGACCGTGTTGCACGAGGTCCACTATGATAGTATAATATTATTATAGTGGTGATAGATCGCCGCCATTTAGTCCTTGAAAGAATTAACTCCCCTAATGGAATACAATCCAGAGGGAGTCATTTGGTCTTATGAGGAACTAACTCCCCGCACTGGAATAAACTCCAGCAGGAATAATTTGATCCTAGGAAGGATTAACTCTCCCTCTGAATTGTTCGATTGGTAACGCAAACACTATAGTTAGTGTTTATTCGCATGGGGGTAGTGTTTCCATACTAGAATCAATTAACTCCCGGAGTCATGATATCCTAAGTGTGTGTGTGTGTTTCATCAGTTTAACGACAGCTTATGACAACAGAGGCCGTTGCCGTCAGGTAAAAGATTGGTCAAGTTTATTTCAGCTTAATTCAGCTTGGGTAAAAGCATTCCTGGAGTCTATTTATACGTGAGTGCATTGACCCTCCTTCATCTGGACAGATAGTCTTGACCGGGTTAATCGACACTAGTATAGCACTTAAAATACACTTTAAAAAGGTGTGGCGATTGACATATTGTAATACGTATCATTTTGTTAACATTAGTACCATATTCATCGAATCGTTATGCCATTAATTCTATTCTAATCTCTTTATTCTATTCTATTCTATTCTATTCGTAGATTTATAAAGCACCTCTTTTGGTACAACCTAATCGGAGGCGCTCCCAATGCGTTGGACCCATTGAGAGGAGATAAATTTTAAGACGGCGGGCAGAAACAGTAGTACTGCCAGTTAAGATCGCAGAACGAGTCAATGGAGGAAGGTCATTCCACAGCAGTGGACCAACAGATGCACATGCACAATGTTGGGAAGTAGCAATTCGAAAACCAGGCACCAGAAGATCAAAACGACCTAGTTTTTTATATTATATTTCTATACATTTTATAGATTTCTAAAGCGCCTCTTTCAATACAGCCTAATAAGAGGCGCTCCCAGAGCGTTGGGCCCTGTTAAAAAGAAATAAATTAAGACGGCGGGCAGAAGCATCAGCACTGCCAGTTAATATCGTGGGTAGAGTCAATGGGGGAAGGTCGTTCCATAGCATAGGACCAACATATGTATAGGCGCAATGCTGGGAAGTAGCAGTTCGAGAACGAGGCACTAGAAGGTCATAGCGACCTAGAGAATGTAGACGGCGATAATAAGCAGCTGAAATAGGTCGCAGAATCAGGTCACAGAAGTAGCGCTGAGCGTGACCCGAAACATCTCTGTGGGTAAGAGAGAGAATTTTAAACTAGAGGAAGCCAGTGAAGCTGTTGAGTAATGAATTATTGGTGTTATAATCTGTTCTAGCTTGATACGAATTCCGCTTCGGTTTACGGGAGATTTTCGAAATAAGAAGGGAATTTTTCTTCTGTGTCCTACACTTCTGTTTTAGTACGACATTATTTTGAATGACTAATCCAATCTTAGCTCCTTACTCGTCGCTTGCCACTGATCTGTTATGCTAGAGAATGTTGAACACTTAGTAAAATTGTATTAAACATGTCACGGTTTAACGATGTCTTATAACAACATTCAATTAAACAAAAGTATATTACATCGATCTGCTGACTGTATGCAATTATTGTGCACAGGGGCAAGCGCGTGGTCGCAGACTGACGCTCCTAAACGTAGGCATATCGCTATTCTGATTGTTTCGTCATTAAATTAAGCGGTCTTTGTCAGCTATCCCATAATCACAGATCCTATTAATTACTATATATGGCCTATATAACAAATTATTAAAGGTGTCTTATTAGCTATCTTGACGATTAAACTCAGTTGCATAATAAAAGCATCTGTTATGTTAGAAGATGTTGAACACTTTGTGAGATGCTGATGTAACGGAAGATGTTTATTTGATGACAGTTTTTGTGTCCGGATTTTACGAAGATATTGAATTATCTCGCAGAATTTCACTGACCCTTTGTTTTAAGGTAGCAGCGTCAGTCTAAGAAAAGGTAATTATAGTGGCAGTTGATTTATTATAATAAAACTTACAATTAATTAGCGAATCGTTACGATTAACATGCAAATTTCAGTCAGGCAGTTATAATATATAGTATTGATTTAACCATGGAATAGGTATCCTAATATTATTGTTTATAATTTTTTATACCTTGCGAAGGTCACACAAATCTTCTTATCGTATAGTATCGCATCTAAAACATTTTTATAGCGCTTCTCGTAGGGTCAACCGTTCAGAAGAGCTTCGAGTGCGCAAGGCCCCGCGAAAAGAGAATGGTCTCGTGATGTGATAGGGAGGAGGATAGACTGAAAGAAAGAATTTCATAGCGAAGAAACAGATGCATAGGCACAATGTTGGGAAGTAGTAGTTCGAGGACGAGGCACCAGAAGATCAAAACGGCCTAGAGAACGGAGTGGGCGATAAGAGGTAGCCGAAATAGGACAGTGAAATCAGGTCACAGAGGTAGCTCGGAGCTTGACACGAAACAGCTCTGTAGGTAAGAGAAGGAATTTTAAACAGTTGAATACGAGCAGTAAGAGGAAGCCAATGAAGCTGTTGAGTCATGAATTTAGAGATGTGAGCGAAACGTGGAAAGCGAGCAATCAAACGGGCAGCTGCGTATCAGACTGATTGCAATGGAGACAGACGCAGTTTCGGAAGACCTACAAGTAAAGAATTGCAGTAATCGATTCTAGAACAAACAAATGAACCATGGTGGCGAAAGTCGAAGAAGGAACAGATCGTCTGACAACAAGAAGACGCCGCAGATGGTAGAAGCTCGACCTAGATAATTCGAGACGTGCTAAGGCGGCGATCTTCACCACTACACTACCATATAATATTTGGTGCTATATAAATAATCAACATTAATACAGTATTTCAGAATACAATAGTGACTGTTGTCATGTCGGCATATGTGCACCCGAAGACATTCCTAGGCCATAATGGACATATTAGAAAGTTGTAATTATGATTGGCTATGGCGACCACACGATCAAACGACCCATTCCTCGAACCAGGTCAACTTAATCATGTGCAATGTAGCTGTAAAGAAACAGAATCGAGGAGTCTGAGAATTGCTTTACTTCGCGCAAAATCTTACAGACCTATTATAATACTCTATAATTACTATTGTATAATTATAATGGATTATGCACGTTGTAGGCCTACCACAGTGCAGGTATGCGCCCAGACCCATCGTAGGCCTTTATTAAGACATGAAGCATATACCAGTATGTGCATGCGTACATCCGTAGGCTACGTGTTTTGCCTCGACTAAGCGTTTTGGAAAGGTTGTAGAAAGTTAGCTAGGCTGTTATTTACCTATAATTCTTTTTGGTGTCTGATACAGAATGACATGGGTCTATGGTTCACGCATCTCTTTCTTCTTGTGGCTTTTTGGAACGACGTATTTCTTCAGACTGATTGGATTCGGTCGGTTGAGTATCCTGAAACGGACTGGGGCCGGAGTGGAAGGAACGTCTCGCCAGGATAAGGCCTAGTCGGTCTGATCTAGGTCTT
>JAQFXW010001858.1:0-14028 GCA_034693945.1 Dendrobaena attemsi
AAGCCGCAAAAGCGGCCTTGCGGGTAATTGCAACGGGAGCAAAGGCCGCTTTTGCGGCCTTACGGGGCGACAGGGTTTAGCATTTGATGAATTACTGGCTGCAATTTCTATTATTTTGGTCTTCATTCTGGTTTGCTCTGTCCACTTGGATGGTTGGTTGTCACTACCGAAAGAAACATAAATTTGTTAAATGTAGAAGAATTAATTTGAGCGTGTTTTGGTTCGAATAATTTTAGCATTCCACTTCATCACTCTCTGTTTCTCAAGTGTCCACTGTTTAATTCCATTGAACACAGTTACTTCCTTGTACCACACTGGTATCTGCGCTTCTTGAAGCTGTATGAACTTGGATTCGTTAAGCGCACATTGTTAATTGACGATTTCCCCTTGATTCTCAAGTGACAGTTGAGTATTATCAAGGGTTTTGGCGATTTAAAGGCCCATAATTTGCCAATTTTAAGTCTATGGTTGGATCAGATCTATGTGACAATTCCAGCAAAGCGACAGTTGTTTTCCTGTGCATTTATCATCGAATGTGCTTATTTTTGCTGTCAGTCGTCATAGAAACCAAGTATGGTAAATGTGCAGCAAGTGCCAGTGAGCTTTTTGATGAACTCTGATACCTGGCATTGATCTGCTTCATTGTGGTGTGTGAAGAAAGCTTTTGCATATCTCTTGAAATAGAGTCTGACTCAACTGAACTCGTCAATTTAGCTTAGTTTCAAATATGCAAATAAGCTACTGTGACATGGGTTTTCATGGAGCTCAAGAATTGTATAGAGCAGTGGTTCTCAACCTGTGGTCCACGGACCACTGGTTGTCTGCGGTCGGGTGTGTGGCAGAATAGGAAATTTTTGTAGGACTTTTTAAATTTAACATTTTATGTTTCTTCACATTTGAAAGGCAAAGAAAATGTGCAAAAATGGTTGTATTGACCAAAGGAAGGTCATGAAAATTAATTTAGGCGTTGGATATGAAACGAATGGAAATTGCGTCATTGACCTAAGTTATGCCTGTGGTCAGGATTACTACACTTCAGTAGAATGATCTGGAGCCGCGGCTGGGGTTTTACGCCATATACTTTTGCCAGACAAATAGTTCCGTTTTGTTTTATTGACATTACGAATAAAAAAGAATTAGAAAGCAGATTTTATGACTGGAGTGGCATTATATTTAATTAAACTTTTGGTGAGCACAAATAATCTTTACGGATAACGATAGGAATTGCAACGATCGTTAGGTTTGAAAAACCCTTTGTACTTACCCTTATGTCTGTGCTATCTGAAAACCGACGTTCACAAGGTTTTCAGGGCATCGTGAGAGACGTATTTTGATTGGTTAAACGCTGCTTATCCCTCCGTAATAATAGTCCCAGGTTGGACATCGATGAAACTGGGCGAATGACTAAATAAATGTCATTACATTTCTTTAGAAATTTGTAGGTTGAAAATTTGTGTGGTGGTCCCAAAAGGTTGAGAACTGATGGTATAGAGCAGCAGTTCTCAACATCTTGGGACTCATGGACCTCGTAGAAAGTTTTCCCCGGCATCTTGGACCACCGCACAAATTTTCGACTAACGAGCCTACAAATCTCTAACTAAATGTTGACGACCTTGTTTAGAGAACACACACATTTTCAAAAATTAATCTTTGTCCTACAGAAAGTACTGTTGACCATTTTTAAAGAGAATACTGACACTTCACAAAATTTTTTGCCTTTCAACTGAAAAACATTACACTTTCAAATTCACATAATTTCACAAACTTGTCAAATATTTTTTAAATTATAAAGCCTGCTCACAGACCACTAGACACATGGCCACGGACCGTCCGCGGACCACAGGTTGAGAACCCCAGGTATAGAGAATAGGATTTGTGACCTGACTGGCTGGCTGTTAAGTGTAAAGGAAGAGGTCTGGGAATTTGGTCATGCTAAGAATATGTGAATTGTGCGATTATGCCAGGAATGACATTTCCTTTATTAGTTGTGTGTGGCATGTCTAGAATATCAGGAGAAAGTGAATAGCAGATATCTCAGCACTTGCGCAATATACTAGGTGGCTCAAAAAAATGGCCCACCTAAGTTTTTTGGCGATATCTTAGAAAAAAGTGGGAATTTTAAAATAAAATTTTACCGATTGAAAGGCAATTCATAATTACATACTAATGACAAATTTCACCAAAATATTTTAAACAGAACAAATATTCAACTTTTAATGACGTCAACCACAGTTTTTTGTTTCAAATAGCGTTTAACCGGGTTTTTTTGATACTTTTCAGCCAAAAGTAAAAATCTGTTAATGAAATTTTGCAGGCTTCAAGGCACTTCATATATACATATAACAACCAGATTTTATCAAAATATCTCGAATGCAACAGAAGTTACAGCACCTTGTCTTGTAACATTTGTTGCGTTTTACTTTTTTGAATAATCAGAATACCACAGATCGACTCACTAAAAGTGCTGTAACTTTTGTTGGGTTTGACATATTTTTATTAAATTTGGCTGTTATATGTAAATATGAATCACATTTGAGCCTGTACAATTTTATTAAAAGATTCTTATTTTTGACCGAAATATTAGCAAAAAACGATTAAACGTTATTTGAACCATCAAAGAAACAATAGGTGACATCATTAAATGTTCCGAGGGAAATATTTTGGTGAAATTTAGTTGCTATATGTAGATGAGAATTGTCTTTCAGTCTATGAAATTTTATTTGAAAATTCCTACTTTTGACCAAGATTTTAGGAAAATCTGTAGTGGGGCCATTTGTTACGTAAATTTTTTGAAATTTCTAAATAGGAACAAAATACTTAGCAAGTTGTAATTTTTGAGGCAATGATACTTTTTCATTGAAATTTTTCAGGAAAGTTAATAAATATCTCCACCATTAAACCTGAAATTCTGATTAAAAGAACTCCTCTAATCCGAGAATTTTTTTTTGTCCGGTGGGATTTTTTGAGCCACCCTGTATAAAAATGACTACTGAAATGAAAAACAGTTGGGACATTGATCTGACCTAAGAGGCAACCATGGGTTGAGTTATGACGTGTGAGTTCACGACGGCATGCGGCCTGCACTTTATAGCTCTATTTGATAACCCAAGCGAATCCAGCTATTGGTGTATTACCATACATATATATACATGTAGCTAACTGTTACTAAAGAGCACTAGCAAGCCAAAATTCTTTTTCTGACAAAGATTACAAAATCCTACTTCTGAGAATGCAATTTAGTCAATACTGTTTCAGTCAGCCTATGTAGCAGAGGAAAAACACTGGATTGACCTTTCGATACATCTAAGACATTAAGATTTGTTACTTTTTAAGCATTGTCCGTCTACGGTTCAATCCCTGCATGGCATATGATTATTGAGTCTTGTAGTCAAACAAGGAACGGTGGATGTGTTGTTGGCGTTTTTTGCTGTGTTTCATCAAATAAACAGCCGTGAACCTCTGAAGACTAATATTAGAAGAGGTCAAAGGTGCTTAACAAATGAGCACTAGCAACTATGATACATTACTGAAAACTGTTCATAGGCCTGGGCGCTTCTGTTGCTCTATTGTATTTGTAATTATAAGCTTCAGTTTATAACGTTAGCACCTCTTAGAGAAACCTCAACAGAGGCGCTGCCAAACCAGTCAGCTGGAAGCACAGACAAACAGCATTGTCTTCAAATGCCAGCGAAATGCAGAGGGGAGGGGTAGAAGTTCGAGCCTCAGGTCAAGAGGAAGACGATTCCAGGCTGAAGGTCCAATATAGGCAAAGCATCGGCATAGGCAAAGCTTCGGGTTTGAGCCGTAGAAGATCGCATCCGAGGAACAATTTTGAGGAACAGATTGCAATGAGCAGGGAAGAGACAAAATATGCAGAGATCCAGGAGATAGCAAGGAGCTGAGCCAGCAGTTCAATTTCTCTTAAATAGAGGACAATGATTGCGATCTCATGAGTCATGATTTGTATCATGAGCGATAGTTGTATCAAGTTATGCTGAAGTAATAGAGTATGATCCCTTGGAGAGGTCCAGTTGAAATGCATGTGATGTCAGAGAAACTAGGAAGTTGTTCAAGTTTAAATTGTAAGTTTTAAGTTTGGACCTGAGCGACATGAAAGACTTACAGGAAGAATACAATAAGGCATAAGTTACATCTCAAAGCTTTGGATGAGCCAAAAACGTCACACAGAACACCTGAGTGCTAAAATAATTATGGTAAAGCTGTCACTTAACTTGTCTACTTTCATGAGATACCTGACTGGTGTGCATTTATGGATTTTTAACACACCTGTTTTTGCTTTTATTCTTATGATTGCATAATTTCTTATCTGAATTTTTATTTATCTTTTTTAGTGAAGAAGTGGACTGATAAAGATATCGAAGAGTGACAATTTATAGTTTGGAAGATTTTCTGAAAGCAGCAAAAACACTTTCCGTGCTACGAATCAATCAACAAACTTGCAAACTAATTGTACATGAATAACTGAAGCCATGGACTGTTCAGAACAGCTTCATCTGATAATTTTACAATCCCTCACAGCATAGTGAAGAAACTAGAATTAACAATAAGGGTGAAGCTCAGAAGTTACTGTAATCCTCTGATGAAATTTGAAGAAGCGAATTTGTCTCATTCTTAGTCGCAACTGTTCATCTTATGAATTATTGTTGTTAAAAAGTGAAAAGTTAAATTGATGAAATTTTAAAAAGCTGATTTGTCTCATTCTTTATCTCAACTGTTCATCTTATGAATTATTGTTGTTAAAGAGTGAAAAGTTAAACTTCTTATGTGTTGTCAATTGGTTGATACAGCTGCTAGGAATGTGCTGTTTTTATGTTTGCTCTTAAAAAATTGGAGATTTGTATTGAATGCTGTCATAAAATTGATAACTTATATAGTTGAACAGTACACCTGTACCTCTTAGCTAACTCAACTATGATGAGTACACTGACAGCACACTGTCAGTGGGAGATGGGGTGGGGGGAGAGGACAAGACGGCTGCTCTCGTATGCTTCAAATCCAAGCAGTCACAGGGCTAAGGGACTGATCTTCCAAGATTATTGTGTGCCATGTGCTTTTATATCGTATAATGGCTCTTGGTAAAAGTCCACATCTGCCATGTTTGCTTCTTCAAGCAACCCACTATGGCATTGATATTGGCACTTTTGTGTAAGATCCGCCGGAATGGTGCTGCATGCTAAGGAGCATGCCTGCAAAAATTATTGTGAAACATGCAAACTGCCACCCAGGGTGACATAAGGGCAAGCCTATTTCACGAAGTCAATGTCTCTACAATCTACATTAACAATAATGGTATGATTCAAACAGTTTTATTACTTTACTATAAATTAATTTAAACTACTCTAGTTGCAAAGTATTCAGTGGCATGCAATGTCTCACAAAGTCAAATGCGATGCATTAATCAACGTGCAGAAAAACCATGTCATGTTGGCTACGGTGACAGATTTGAGGTTACAACTAACATAATGCCCCTCAACTTGACAGTCTGCTGCTCTTTCTAATGGTTTTCATTACTCTCACGCGGTTCTTGCTTGCTCCCAACTTCAGATCCATCTGCAAAGAAATGTGTGGTGTACAAGTACGGTACATGGTATTTATATAGAGCTATGGAAGTCGTCCGCTAAGAACTTCCACAAATGGAAAGGTGTTCTCCATAGGCCAAATGCAATGTACATACCATTAAAAAGAACTGTTACAAGTACTTTACAGTTATTTCTGTACAATTCAATTAGTGCTGGATTGCAAACATCTGCAAGCAAAAAAGGAGAGGAGTAGGTCATTTTATGTACCCTATTAAAGGCTATCATGGTATCACAAAGTTAGTGTTATGCACAGTAGCATCGCTAGGGGGTGCGGGCCGCACCGAGTGACACCATTCTGAGGGGTGACACCAACATGATGAAATGTTCACAAAGACTTTGTAATTACATTATTATAGAAAAGTTGAGCTTTGTAAGTGCCACAAAAACTGTCAAGTAGGCCTAATAACCAAGAGCCAACAAAAAAAGTAGCAGGCATGTAACAACATGGGCCATGTGTGAAGCTTTTTCAATAGAATAGATTGGTGATATCTGTTGCCGACAAAGAGCTAAGGGACAGTAAAGGTGTCCATTTCAAATGCTATTTTCTGCAATTTTGATCTTATTTTAAAATAAGGCATGTGCACAGCATTTTCATTGCCCTCCATATAGTTCATACACAAATTGATATTTGCTAAGTTATTATTAAATTATGAAATTGCTGATCTGCAAAAATGAATCAAATGATTAAAATGCAAAAGAATGTGCATTTGTTATTTTAATTCTGCCAGGTTTAGTTACATTACATTCAGTGATCTACAGGAATTAAGACTTAGGTCTATTATTAGCATCAGTACACTGTACAAAACTACAAAAGCATCACCAATTATTCTGTAATAGGAGGTCCATTCATTGGGTGAGTGACACCACGAGTTACAACCCTAGTGGTGCCTCTGGTTATACATTCAACTTAGGAGTTAGGAACCAAATTTCAATATGGTTTGCAAACACCATTTCATGACATAATACGTTAAATGATCTTAGGCTGACAAACCTGAAGCAACATTTGCTCCGGGTAGCTTTTACTTCTCATACAGTCGTAGGTCATCCAAGTCTCGTATTACTTCCATGATTACTGCATGATATCCTTCCCAATAATTATTCTAACCCAAAAAAAGTAGTTTATCACTAGGAAATACACGCAAGCAAGAGAATCAGAGCACCATAACCAAGTAACTATACAATAATTATCCATAGCTACCAACCACAAACTGTTCATGAACAATTTAAGCAAACAGGATTAAGACAATAGGTTTAACAGATGCCAAATACATGAATGCACTAAAATGCACTAAATGCATTAATCACTGATTGCACTTCTGCTGACTTAGCTTACTAACCGCAAACTGCTGCCATTACCAAACCGCCTGATGCTAAAGAAAACTTTAAAAATGTGACTTAAGAAAATATCGAGTATGCCAAACTACGCAACTCAAAGGCCCAACCTTGGGCAACAACTAAGAAATTTTGATTTAAGAAGATGAAGTATATCAAACAACACAGTTTAAAGGTCCAACCTCATGTAGAAGGTAGGGAATGTTGACGTAAAAGGATGTTCACTACACAGTTTAAGGGCCCAACATGTTTAGCATGATGCAAAGACTAAGGCAGATACAGCATTCCTTGTTTCGCGTGCAAGAAATTGTGTGTCAGGTTTATATCATAATAATGTCAAAATTCATGGTGTTACTTTTGTAAAAAAATTGGCTGTTCCGTGTTCACACTTCTTGGAACTTAGCTACCCTCTCAATAAATAATAAATATACAATACCTAAATTCCTAGGCCATGAACTATAAGCCAATGTGCAGTCCGTGCGTGAATGTACAAAAGATTAAAGCCTATAGTTGCGATGACCCAAAACAGAACCGTAAAGCTTATCACATAAGACTGCATACAGAGCTGTTCGACTTTGTGCTCACTCGTTGAGTCATCCTCATTGCGCGCCTCTTGTTACCTGGCAAAATCAAATCCAAGTAAACAATCCTGTAAATCAAGTAAACGAACAAGTGCATTTTCATAATATTTAGTAGTGTTAACAGGCTGTTTAGACCCATATCAAGCGATCAAGAAAATTAACGTCTTTCAGATGAAGAGTAGAACTGGAACATGAACTACATGTACCACTGGCCAGGAGGTTTATCACTTTGTACCATGCAGTGAAAAAGACAAAGTTAAAATGGCCAGGAATTCAACATTGATGCCTACAACTTGTGTGTTTAGGAAATGCATGATTGCACTGAGCAGAATGTAAGATTTCCTGCAGAAGAACAAGTCACTGCTTAGCAAAACTATAACCACTCCAGCTCTTCCAAATGCAAAATTTATCTATGGAACTCTTTGTAATGTGTATAGTCGAGGCCCGTTGTGCTCTAAAGATCCAGTACAATATTAAAAGCAACTACCTACCCTCTATCCAGACTTCTCTGTTGAACTGCCCACCAGAAAGAGGAATGCTGAAAATCAATAACAAGCAATTATGCATTCAAAACATAACAATGCCAGCCAGCTTCTATTAATTCAGTTTGTATTCGTTTTGCCCTCCTATTTACACCGCGATGCACGGCTTAGTAGTGCAAGATATGTCTTGCAAAAGGCATGATGCATTGCTTTGTAAGACAAGGCTACATGTCAATCAGCTAAAAAAATCAGCTAAAATTTATAATGCGCCCCTTCAAGATCTCTACACATGTCATGTACGTGGTGTAAGCAAAATGTGATGCTTCACTGCTGTAATGAATGACCATAATAATCTGAACAGTAGGAAAAACGATGCTTACTTATCCATTCCAGGACGAATAGATACTTCATAAAGGCCATAGACAGGTTTATGATCGGAATCGCGGATTGTAAACGCTGACTGATAGAGCAAACACGAAATGCCGTTTTTCTGACGACACCGGAAAAGAATACGGTCCTGCAGATAGAAAAATTCATCAACTTTTTAATGACGATTAAGTGCTAAAATAAAGTACATGGAAACTAATCACTCTCCTCATCTCAGGATTTAAATTTATGCTAGATTCAGTTTCTGTTGGCATGATCTTCATATCAAGCTACAGTGTGCTCACTGTAGCACAAAACTATAGAACTACTTTTCAGCTTGCCTCAAGACACGATTGTTTGGTCATTCCTAGGTGGCTGAGTAACTCAAAAGGTGCTATATAAATGTGCATATACTATAGCTGCTTTGCAGTCAGTTTAACAACCAAATACATGAGTAACGGATCCATAAATTGACAAATAAGTCCAACTCACTGTGTAACTTGGGATGCGATTCTTCTTAGACGTATCAAAGTCATCTGTTCCAACATCGTATTTGTATGTTGGGAGAAACTTGATCCTTCCCTCTTGAAAAGCATGGAAAGCCAGATCTAAGATGACCATTCAAAAAGCAAGAAGGATAATAGGCATATCTTTTGGCAGCTATGAAATATTCTTTAAATTGGAAGTTACGGTAGAGCTTGCAGTGTAAAAGCTATTACCGGTAAGTGATGTTGGTGATGAAGGCCTGAATAAAATAGCACATACAAATGATACAATGCTTAACAAAATTATATGCACCATAGCTTAATGGTTGGTATGAGTTGTCATCCCTGCTGTGGAATGATTTAAAAGAAATTTTGCTCTACTTTGTCCCAGCAAAATGCTCTACAATGAGTACAATAGCCATAACTGTTGGTGAGAAGGTCAGATGTGCGAACAATCAATCAGTAGCGCCTCTTCAAGATCCTTACTCAGAGGCAGAGCTGTATTAGCCCATGGTGGGCCCTTAGGCTTCAAGCTTCTGTGGGCCCTTCCGCCCCCCCCCCCGCCGACTTGACGACCCATCCCACGCGACTTTCGTGTTCTCCTTTCGTACAATTTACGAAATGGCAGGAGAAAATAATTTCCTTATATGAGATAGAGCTGTACCGATGTCACTTTTTGCCGATTATGCCGATACCGATTATAGCCGATTATTGGAGTAGCCGATTATAGCGATTATTTTGAAATTCAAACGTGTGTACTTAGTCTACATACGTTGAGTGATGAGAGTGACTATAATTCTAATTCCACCGGCTCGAATTCTCTATTTATAACTGTCTAATCAGGTAGAAACAAGTTCTATTAACTGTACACTGATAAAGTGATTACAAGAGACATTTGGGAGTTGGCGCATGGACAGGCAAATCTGTTTCACGTTGCCGGACAAGCCACGGAGGAGTGGCTCTGCATTATTGCAGAGCAGGCGAAAGGGACAGCCAAGTTGCCATGAACAGCGCACGATGGCTGGTGCAAGATGAAAAGGTCGACAAAGCTCGCGCAAACAGAAGGACCGCTTAGCAAAAGGACTTACCAATCCCATATGCCCAGGCTAAGAAAGCTAAGTCATTAACATTTCAAAACTGCAGGGTTTACTAACTGCTTTTTCTGATTACAATGTCGTTGACAGCATTTCATCTTTTAAACCAAAAGATCAATTTGGTACAACCTTCCTAACTTGATCAATGTTCAATTCAACCTAACTGTTGTAAGAGAGTTGTCAGTTACCTTGGTCTTTTAGCCTTCTGAGTTCGTCATGTTGGAGGAGATCTTCGTAACTGATTGACTCCGGACCCTTGACGACCTCCGCCTCCACATCCAAACTTTGTTTCATCTTCAAGATGGCATCCGGCCTCAGACTCGCAATCACCGACTCCAGGTGGACGCGCTCTCTTTCCAACCGAACGTTAAGATCGCCCAACCAGAACACGCATTCAAACCGTGACGACACATCATCGGCTATAACAAACCAAAATATATTGCACATCCTCGGCTATAACAAACCAAAATATATTGAAAGTGAAAAATTACACAATGAGATTTTTCTATTTCCTATTTACACTGCCCCCATCAGCACTTTTGTAAGCAATTACACAGCCATAAGTATGAACTAATGGTACTACATAAATATACCACAATGTCTGTCTAGCCAAATACATATGCTTGTATGAGCTCAGTTGCCTTTAAATAAATCAGGAAATAATAATGAATTCAGAAAGGAGTAAACATAGAAACCATGTTTTCATCTTTTTAAACTCAATAAAAATTACCTAGACATAATACCCAAAGTGTAAAATTACTCAATCAACCTACTCTTCATCTTTGGGAACCCGAGTCTTGACAGAATAAATAGTTGTATACCCGGTACTTACTTAGATTTTTTTAAACAGAGCCTGAGCCAAAGAGCAAAATCATGCAAATATTCTTGCAGACCTATGATGGGGAATTGGGGCCCTACTAGATAATTTGGTCTATGTTTATTTTTTTCGGTCAGCAGGTCCCCACTGTGACCACACCGACTACATTGCATAAGGCCGGTCGTGGGTAAAGCTGAAGAAATATAAACCCACTTGCTGTCTTGCTGTACGTTTTGCTGTTGACAATCTTTGGCAGCTGTAGGCCATTGATGATCTTCTTATAGTCTTCCACTCTATCCTGAGAGCGACCGTCATGAGCTATGAACAAAAATTGAAACGATTCTTCGTTAGCTCAACTGATTGCAGTTCCCAGCAGTGCTGCAGGCAAGACACAAAACTTTGACCAAGACAATGGAGATCCAATAAAGATTCTAGGGTACCAAAATGACGATCAGATATCCGGCTCAAGACTGAGGCTTTTAGAAGTTATTCCAAGATAAAGTTAGACTTTCACTTCAGAAGTTTCTAAAAGTAAAGAAATTACTTCAAGACCATCACAATAGAACACCAAGTCCGAGAACGAGAATAAGACATAAAAAAGAGTTAAATTTCAACTTCAATTCTATCAGTTCTGTTTTCCTATTGAAATTTATTCTTTCCTCGATTATTCTCCAAAATTTATCAAGAATAGTGTGACTCTCCTGCGACAACATGGATAACACACATACTGACTAACTTTTACTTTTAATGACTTCAACTCGTAGGTAACTATTATTCGAGATTATTTTATATGAATTGCCTCGATAGATAACAAAGAAATACACTAAATGTTACCTGTGAAATGTGAATTAATGAAAAGAAATGACGATCCAAAGAAAGTGAAGCAGACGGCCACTGCGCCTTTTGTTTTGATTGATGAAGGTCCAGGACGCGTTGTGACCATTGCCTCCTCCGATACTACAATTCGCATAGATCAGTTATCACATTTCAACAAGCAGGGAGAACACTTTTACGAAAGCAATTTCAACAGAAGGCCAATACAGAAAGCAAAATAATCACAGATTACTAAGCAGTTGAGTACAATATTTTAAATAATTTAGTGCAAATCATTATTCAGAGCACAGTCATGCTATTGAAGTAGTTGATAATACCTGCATCACATCACTGCATCAATGTCGGAGAAACTCTCATCAAGTTGGAAACATTACTACAGGGAAATCAGATTAGAAAATCATTGAAAACTAAATTTATAGGTTCAGAAAAGTTCTGCGTGTCATTTTCATATATGACACATGTATTCTGAAACTGTATACTAGGCAACAGGTAATTTAACAAAAGCGCCTACAGTAGTGGTTACTTGCTACCAGAGTTACTTGCTATCCCCCCCCCAAGCAGCTGGGCTCAAAAACTCATGACTTTCCATTTCCCCCCTCAAAAATATTCTTCCATCCCATTTGACCAGTCTTCCCCCCTTATTTCTGAAAATTGTACATTATAAAATGTTTCCCCCTGTTTTCCACTGGGTGCACCTGCGCCCGCTTGGTATAGGGATAGAAGCCCCTGCTTGCTACTGATCAGATGTATCAAGACATTAAATAAGATGCAGAGCTCTTCACGAATGATTGTGAAGCTGATGAAAGTAGAAAAGACGGGAAAGGACTGCACACCTGAGCAGAACCAGATCAGATCACGTCTAAGGAAGATCGCCAGATGAAGCGTTCCATAAAGACTGGAATGGAACATGACGTACTGTGGTCCAAGCGTCTCCTGAAGCTTCAATTCCCACTCCTGTCTGAAAAACGCCTCATTATCAATGTCTAGACTGTGTGCAGCTGGACTCCAAAAAGCCCTCAAAAAGGACGAGTTATTCACCTTCATCATTATCATGATGAGGCGTAGCCGCGTGGTAGTTTAGTGGTGAAGGTCGCCGCCTTGCAACCAAAAGGTTGCAGATTCGAATCCCACCCGCCCCGTCCTTAAGCAAGTCCTTCACTCACAATTGCTTGAGGTGCTCAGGCGTGTTGACTCCGACACACCTCCGGGCTGTGATCGGGACTGCCTCTGAGTAGCAAATGGACTTGAAGGGCGGTATAGAAATATGATAATAAATAATAACTAAATAAATCATTACAACAAATACAAAATCGCAAACTAGCACAAACTCTATACTAATTAAGGCTACACACAGGTAATCTAAGGTAAGGACAGCAGATTTTCATAGTAATTAAGTGTGCTATACATAGTGTCTTAATACACATTTATATATTCATGTATGCATGCACACATACACACGCACAAATGTGCCAACATAAACAGATAGAAATATTTACAGACTGAATTCTGACTTTATTGTCCCATTGCCCATACAACCACCGTGCAACACAGGTTTTATCAGTGGTTGGACCAATGGACCTACTTTCTGGAATAACCTTCCCTGGAGCTTGCTCCATCTAATTAAGGACCACCATAAAACATTTTAAATGGACTACCAAGACTGTTCTCTTTGAACAGGTCTGGATTGAATAGACCTCTCGGTAGATATCTTGAAGGCGTACCATATGAATCTTAGAGATAGATATGTAGTTGAGTCCACCAAAACGCTGTAGCTATGATAAGCAGCTTCTCAAATTGAACATATCTCAAGGTACCTGTTGCAAGCCGTCTCCTGTGTTCCGATGACGTAGGCATCTTGGACATATTCGCTCAATTCTGGAAGTAAGAAGTCATTGATTGATGTTGGTATCGTCTTCATCTCGCACATATTCCACGTTCCGACAAAGATTCGCATCTTCCGTTCTGGAAAGAACCTCTCCAGCGCCTCAGACCCAAGCAACGAACAGCTGCCAACCAGGAAACTCCTACGATAAGAAACGTCTTACAAATGTCACTTTTCGAAACACATCTCTAGACTCTACAACACACGAGTATCACACATATAATAGCATAATGCTTTAAGCTGACATTACTAGAATATAGACTCAAAACTCTTCAAAACAAGTCTTTTGTGAAACGCTAGTTGTGCCCTTGTTTTAAAACGATCTCATGCCCTTCAGAAAATGCTGTCTGGTTCGTTCCCAGCAGATGTGTTCAAATTGCCAGTGCATGAAGTGCCTGTATCGACCAATCCGAAGCTCTTTGGCCAAATAGAGCTGCAAAATTTATAATGTCAAATGAGTGGATATATATATATATATATTCAATTCAATTCAATCAGTTTATTGTTGTCAGTTTCAATAAACATCATCATATGCATGACAAGAATTTCTAACAA
>JAQFXW010001859.1:0-14025 GCA_034693945.1 Dendrobaena attemsi
CCTGTATCGTGCATTCTACTATGTCTGTAATCATAATGCGGTTTGTCATTGTGAATGTTATTAAACGAAAATATTATAAGTATAGTCTGTGTGCAAAAGAGATGCAATTATACAGCCTATGGGTCTATGGATATATGAGCCGTGTGAGAATTCACAAACGGTAAATTACCGGTTAAAGTAGGCCTACTTTCAATGTGTCTTTCATTTGTAGCTTCGGTGACAAGTTGTATCACCCGACTCTTAAAACTTCAAACAGATACTTATTTCAGTCTGACTCGTGTAGGCCTACATTGATCAATTCAGATAATTTGTAAACCACCTACAGTTTATAGCCGTTTTCATGAGTTGTTGGTTGGCGAATTAATGTCAAATGAATTCTTCTATGTCCAGGTCTTTCCTAATAGGTTGAGCTATGGAGATTGGAGTCCAACAGCTTTGAAAGTTCGATCATCTTGTTGTTAAAACAAAAAGAAGCATTTGCATTAAGAAAGATGTGTGCTCACTTCAACGAGAACACACAATTTCGAGATGGTCTTAGCCTCTAGCAATTTCACAAAGCTTACATTTAATGCCTCGACCTATAGATAAACATTATGTACACAATTATTGTTAACGTGTGTAGGCCTAGATTGCTAATGGCCTGTACACTCGAGTCACGAGTATCACGACAGAGGTATCCAAATGAATGTTCGCCAGAGAACATCGCTAGTGAAATCAGAGTTCTTCACAAAATCATCACTCATCCTCTTAAAAAGATTTTCAGCCACAATAATAACAACAGTAGGCCTACAGGCAGGTGAAGAATTGTAATCCATTCTGTTAAACACCAAAAATACGCCGTAAGTAATCGCCTTGTGCGTATCTTTGGTCCACATTATACGTTCAGGTAAGCAGTTCAGTAGCCTAATAAATTTCACTTGCATGCCCATAAGCAATCAAACGCTCATCAAAAAACCATGACAGGCCAGCTGCATGCGTGGCTACACTACATGGATCTATTTTCTATTAAACTCTAGACCATATGGCATGTGGTAGGCCTATATATAAGTAGGTTACCGTGTTTGTGAATCACACATCAGAGTAAACGTTTCTAGGACGCGCGCGCACATTGAAGTCGTGCTGGACACCGCATATTGAATTGAAACTTCTCAGACTTCGTGTGGCAATCATAATAAAATTATGTCATCGAGTGAATATGAGCAGTTTTTCCGCGATGCTGATACTGACCAAAGTGGTAGCTTGAGCTTCGATGAACTAGCTGCCGTGCTCAGGAGCAAGGGCTACAAGGGCAGCGACGCCGACCTACGAGTACGTCTTTACGGGATACATTCATTTATTCTTTCGCCATTCCTTGCAATGTTTCACATGTTATTTATTTATTTTATTTATTTCAATTTATTCACACAGTTATATAGCTCCCCTTCAAGAACACTACTCAGAGGCACTCCCAAACCAGCCCCGGCGAAAGTGCACAGTCTTAAGAGAAGAATAAAAGGAACTAGAAGAGTCTTTAGGTAATAAACGCAAAGCAAGTGGAAGCCCATTCCAAAGTGCAGGGCCAGCAATGGAAAAAGAGCGACACTGCACAGTAGAAGTTTTTGACCAAGAGATCAAAAGTTCACCATGGGCAGCTGTATGTATATATATGTATATGTATATATTCATTTAATTATAATAATCACAACATAGAGTTACACAGCGCACTCTGGTAGTGTATGGATACCAACAGTAACCAACTCCTCTCTGTCTTTGGAATCAAATTTGTAGTATTTGACTGTATTTAAGGATTTATATAGTACATCATTTCATGAACGTTCTGCTCTTTATTATATTTAGGATTATTTATAAACCTAGAGTGCCTCTGACTAATTTCTCTTGAAGCAACTATATGAATTTTGAATTATGATTGCAAAAGATAAATTCATTTAAAACTGAATCGAATGCAATATTCATGTGCTTTGAAGTCTTTAGGTTGGATCAGGTTAATTGAAAATCAATAATTTAAAATTTACTCATTTAGTTGTTTTAGTCACATATTTATTACCCTGTGACACATCACCTGAGAGTTTGTTTTCTTGTTAGGTTTCTGTCGGCCAAGAGTTTTGCTGGTTTTCATCAATCCAGTTTCGGGAAATCGAAAGGCCGTGAAGATTTACCGAGAGAAGATTGCGCCTTTGTTCCATCTGGCGAAGATAACAGCTCATGTAATGCAGACGGAGCGAAGATATCATGCACGAGACATTCTTCAGACGTACAATCTTCATGATGTCAATGGGTATTTTGCAGTAAACTTCAGTAAAGTAATTATAAAAGTAAATAGCATATGTACAGAGTTTATAGCAGAGCTGTACCGAATATTCAACTCGATTCAGACCAAATAGTGACCCAAATATGACTAATGGTCTATTCTTTGGGCCAAATAGTTTAATTAATACGGAATAATTGCCTTATTTGAACCCTAATTGTCAAAACTGTAAGTAGCAAAATTCAGAATGCAACATTTAGCCTTTCTTTACTTTCTTAACTTTTAATAAGAAGGACATTACTTGTGCAATGCTATGTATGTATGGCAGTTGAAAATGGAACCTTTAAATAGTTAAATAGAAAAAACCCGAATTCAACTAATTGATGTATAATAAGTTAGCTGTATTGCATGCAAAGTGTGGATGTAAGAGAGGAATATACTTCTGTAGAGTGGTCAGTGTTGGTGGTGATGGCTTGTTTGCTGAAATCGTTGACGGTCTGCTGACGAGAACGATGAAAGAAGATGGAATCGATCTCATCACAGCCGATACCCATCTTCTGCAGCCAAGATGGAGGATAGGCATCATTCCCGCTGGTCAGTCAGCATTTGTAGCAATCTGACTTGTTGTAACTCTGAGTGAGAGATGTCTAGAAACTTGGGTACAATTGCCAATTGGTTTGTTGTCCTAAAAAGCTGTGCATATCTTCTGCAGTATCACTGGTTGAAAATGTGTTATTTTGTGTAACTGTTGAGCGGAAAATTGCTTTGTTGGTGCTTACTTGGTTATATGTTTGTTCAGTATGTGTAACTCTTTGTCACTGTTTTACTACTGGTCAGTTTGGTTGAGTCCTGGTGGACCATGGCCATGGACTCTGCGTTCCTCGCAGTATCTAAGTATTCTTCACTTGACAACAGAGTAGTCATGCATTTGTCATAAGTAAGTAAGTAAGTAAGTAGCCTTTGTTTACATATGTTAAGCACACATGCATTACACAGTGTAAAACAAACAATTCGCATACAGAAGAAAACTTAAAGCACACGTTATATAATAATGCGCGAAAATTACTAAATATAGTTTTAGAGACATCGGTTAACGAAACTATTTTTATACAATTTGGTTTTAACGTTCAGAAGGGTAAAAGCGAGTACTTGTCATGTGTGTGCTTCTGAATTTTTGAAGGATGTCAGATTGTCAGTGTGAAATGCAGCTGTCATAACTGAATTATTGCGTGTTTACATTTTATTCGTTGGATAGGTTCAACTGATACAGTGTCTTACAGCACTCAAGGCACCAATGATCCCGTCACTTCAGCGCTGCATATTATTCTAGGTAACAGTTTATTTTTGCATGTATGTTGAGTTGTTGACAGTATTGTAAGAATTTTACCAGTTAGGCCTACAGTGATAAGACAAGTCATCGATGACCAGATTTGATTAGTTAAGGGTTGTGCCATGCTAAAAGATATTTCACTAATGTAGTCGTACTGTAGTAAGGCATAATTAGCCAATGTTGACACTTAAGTAAGCAGTCTAGGACTCTAGGTATCTAGCTGGGTAGGTGCCAGCTATGCCTCAGCAGCAGATATCTTGTGTGTGGTATAACTATCTATCAACCGTTTCCTATAACGTCTACCTGAGCTACCATACCATATATGATGCACTCACTTGCCTTTGCATTACGTTTAAATAAGTTGGTTGTTCTTACTGTTTCAGGTGATTCCATGGCTCTGGATGTTGGAACCGTTTTCCATAATAAGCAGTTTCTCCGTTATAATGTATCATGCTTCAGTTACGGTTTCTATGGTGATTGTATTCTGGATAGCGAGCAGAATCGATGGATGGGTCCGAAGCGATACGACTGGGAAGGTCAGTTATATGCCATGTCTAAATGAGGAAACGTTATTGTTGTATAGCAAAATCAAATCTGTTCTATACCGCTAGAGACATAGAAGCATAACTACATATGAAATGGCTTCAACATAATTCCGTTCACTTTTGGATCAATAAATCAATAATTGATCAAGATGATTGATATAGCACCCCTTCAAGATCTCTACTCAGATTCGCTTTAGAACCATGCCTGGTCAGAAGGAAAAATCTTAATGAGGCATTGGAAAGAACCAGGGAATACGATGAATCAAGTGAAGGGCAAGTGGAAGGTCGTTAGAAATAATTCGCCTCACAATAAGAAAAGATCTTTGCTGCATAGTTGTGGTATGCGAGAAATAAACAAGAAAGTCACCACGTGCAGCCATGTGCGATGAGCGGCAACTCAGGGAAGCAGAGGTGAAGGTTAAGAGCTCATAAATAGGGTAGAGCTTGAGAGAAGACGCAACCCAGGCAATAGAGGAGATTCTAAAGAATATGCTGCTGCAGGGGTGTAGTCAATGGAGGACAGGTAGTCTCTCATGAAGACCGAGACATGATCAAATCATGAGATACCAACAACTAAGCATGCTGCAGACTGTAAAACCCTAATGAGGTAGAGAATCAGCTAAGAATGATCAAACTTCACATGTTATTTATCAGAGAAGACATCGATAACCATATTTGACATGGCAAAGGTGACAATACATTCTTCTGTGACTGATCATATGTGTCATTACACATTTCGTATTATAATCATTATGTTGAACTTCCATTTATAATTCATCCAGATTATATCACTTGACTATCACATTTTCGCTAAGTTGTTTCTTATTTAAAATTGTCTTTTATATCAACAGGCATTTTGGATTGATGACTTATTCTTGGCTTAGCAGCCGCTGAAACGTTGTGAATTTTGTAGGGTTCAAGAAAGTTATAGCGAACCGAACTTACACGGGAGAAATAAGTTTTCTATTGAGTTCTAACAAGGAGAGTCATCCACGAGATGGAACAGCGTGCAAAGCAGGGTCAGTATCATTGTCAGATCTCAGATTTTCAATTACTCTGGAGGCCATTGAAAGAATGTAAGCATGAATGAGAAGATTAAAAGTTGAGCACAAATGGCCGAGGAAATTAATGATGACAGAGCATCTTGAGTTATTGTTTCTGCTGTAATGTTTGAGTACAATAATGGTATTGTTATTTGTGCTATTCCGACTCATATGTAAATACCTGATGACAACTACGGTTATTGGAGTAGGTTCAATGGTTGTAGTTCTAATTGAGGTTTCTTCAAGTCAAAAGTTGAAAAGCTTTGAATTATTCTTCTTTGTTGAATTTGGTTTGTTAACATACTGCCGAGTTAAAGCACTCGATATAAGTAAGATAATTCAGCAATGAGTCTCTGAGTCAAACATTGGCCTAATGATGATTATATGTTTTTAATTTTGGGCTAATTACATGTATGCACAGAATCGGCATAATCCCGAGGTCTTTGCACTTAGATAATCGCTTCTGACAGACACATGCTGTGAGCAACGCTTTATAAATTGGCAATATAGAATACAATAATCATCTGAGATGTGGAATTATGATTGTCAGGGCCAAGATGGAGTCCTAATACCATGTCACTTGTGAATTTGTAGTTTAAAGTAGGTTGCACACAAAATCGTGCCAGCTTATGCTAGAAAAACAGGTTATGTTTTATTTGAGGTGATTGTTTTCCATTTTTAGAGATGAGTGGTCATAGTTTTTTCGTGTATTTCAGTGCAAACTCATTGTTAAAGGGTTAATTGGACTTTTGTCTGCTGTGTGTTGGTTATTGAATCTGTAATTATCTGTTTCAGGTGTGTTGTGTGTCGATCGGTGATGGAAGCGTCAGTGGACGGTCGTTCTTCCCGGCAGAGCAATTCTTCTGGAGGTTAATTCAGATCATTCAGTCTGAGATGCTAAATATATCAGTCAGTTTGCATTCAGAGAGTTAATGGCAAAACGTTTGGCTTATTGTAGAGAAATAAATATCGTGTAAATATTGTATTTGGCATATTGGTCTATTTTCTGGAAACATGTTTTGATTTAGTTTGTCTCTTGAGTAGCTGTGAATCTGTTGCGGTAAAAGTTGTATGACCTTCCACTTACCCTTTGCTCGTTTCTCGTGATTCCTCTGATTCTTTCTATGGTCTCCTTAAGACTTTTCGTTTTGTCCAGTCCTGTATCGGGAGTGCCTCTGAGTAGAGGTGCTATATAAATATTGATTGATTGATTGATGTCAACTGTGTTCTGCTGTTGCCTAGACAACGTTGGCCTTTGGCAGACGGTGAGGGGTCGTTTTGTGGCCGTTAATTCATTCCTGATGAGCTGTCGGTGTCGTTTTGCGCTCAAGGGCCCTGCTCCAGCTGCTCATCTCGGCAACGGTTGTTCCGATCTCATTCTCGTTCATGACTGTTCACGACTGCAGTACCTTCAGCATCTCTACCGTTGCACCATTCCAAGTGCTGACCAGGTTACACGTGGCGTCTTGATCCATAGTTTGTTGCATCTAGTGAACTAGCTACGATTTTAGCTATTCTTGTGCACTTTAGAAAGCTTAAGTTGAGGATTATTGATATTATTAGCTGCTGTGATGTGAAGAAACTTAATCAGATGAATGGATAAGCTGTGACTTCTTCTCCATGCGAGTTTGTCGTGGTTCTAAAGTCGTTTTGTACAAATATATTCAACATGCGTTTCTTGTAATGGTCAGCATGTTATCGTGCTACTGAATATTAGCTAGTCATCTACTTCTTCATAGTTAAAATTAATATATATGCTAATACAGAACTCTTACTTTAAAATGTTAATTTACAATGAAAGAATTGTTTTAGGCTCACTTGCAGTTCTTA
This sequence comes from Dendrobaena attemsi, assembly GCA_034693945.1. Lineage (NCBI taxonomy): Eukaryota > Metazoa > Annelida > Clitellata > Crassiclitellata > Lumbricidae > Dendrobaena > Dendrobaena attemsi. Next base: position 6,994 of record JAQFXW010001859.1, read on the forward strand.
TCAATGTGGTAATAACTGACCATGCTACATTAGAATTTATGCTAAACTTGCGGCTATTCTAATCAACGATCTCTTATATCCCTATCCCGGGGATAGGGTCAGTTGCACGGGATGCAGTAGTATTCCGTGCAACTGAATTCTTTTGTTCATTTCAAACATAATATAGTGTGTTCGAAGTTTCGTTTCGAGTTAAAAATTTAAAATAAAAAACGGAAAATAAGACTAACCAACTCCTCTACTAGGTATATTTAATGCGACTAATATGGCAAAATAATATTTAATGCGCTCGGTCGAGTTCCGAGCGCGGTATAAATCTCGGCGCATGCTACAAACGTTTCGTCTCGCTTCGGGACCGGTATCGTCAGTGGTTACAATTAGCATATCATTAGCATATAAGCGAATTATGTTGATTGATGATGTGTTTATGGTTTTATTTCATAAGAACTTTGCTCTTTGTTATTAACTAGGCCTTTGAGAATGGAGATGGTTCATTTTGTATTGTTTTGTATTTGAGTATTTATATAGTACATCTTATAGTAAATCAAATCAAATCAAATCAGTTTATTGCATCCATTTCATAAGAACAGCCGACTTTGCTCTGTGTTAGTAACTAGGCCTTGGAGAATGGAGATGGTGTTTTGTTTTGTATTGTTTTGTATTTGAGTATTTATGCAGTGCATCTTATAGTATGAACTATTCAGAGGTTCTCCCATCTACAACATTGAAGCTGAGTGAGTTGGAGCTGTTAAAATGCTGGTGCACCTCATTTACTCCACTACTCGGCGAAAGAAAGTTGAGTTCACCTATGAGACGCTTCGGGAATTGATTTTAGATCTGGTATTTTTTGTACCGGTGTCTTATCCATTATACTTCCCCTGCCCACACTATTTATTGTGAGTGAAGAACTGGCTTCAGGTCCTTATGCAATGGTTTGAGGTGGATTTGAACCCACAACCCTGCGGTCACTGCCACGCCCCACTTAGTTTATGGAAGTATAGAAGGCCAGATGAGGATTGAAAATGTAAGCACTAAACATGTGAAGAACGTTAAACTGATTGCTTTCTTTTTTTCTTTGTTGCAGTTTGAGTTTCCGTTCGTACAAGTATTTCGTGTCACGCGATTTAAGTTCCGATTGGTTACTGATGAGGATGAGGAGGCGGGTGTCGCGGAAGGTCGAGTAAGGGATGGAGATCGCCTGCACGGTCGATCAGCTGCGTCAACCAGTGTCTGGAACTGTGATGGAGAAGTTGTTGATGAACCGGTTGTTGAATACATGTAAGCTTCTTGTTGGTCAAATTAAGAAATTTCCTAATGATTTTCCTGTTTGTTTTTTAGACGTAAGGACGATGATACTGTGGTCGTTATAACTACACTTCCCTCCACTGCTCTGTGCTTTCAACTTGTAACACTAACTCGTTTTTCTTTTCTTGAGCACTGGACCATCTGGTCTTCTGCAGAACCTGAAATTTAACGACACAGCAAGGTCAAGAAAATGTTCAGTTCATCCGAAGTTACATCTCTTCAGAATTCCTAGATAACTACAAATCTTATGACTTCTTAGATAACTAATCTAATGACAAGTTTCTTTTGTGCTGCTCTTATACTGAATAATAGCTACATATCACCACGCCCCATAGCATAGCTTAATGAACGAAGAAGTTGTGTTATGCCTTGACAGAAGAGGCCTGCATCTCGTCTGACGTCTGGTTCTGATTTTGCAGAATCCATCCGCAGTCGATTCAGCTATTTGCTCGAGGAATCGAAGATGTTGAGAAGAATCAGACAACCGGGTGTTGTGCGTGGTGACCAGTCGACAGAACTTGTGCCCTGCGTAGCTTGGAAATTTCCAAACAGAAGAGGTGTTACGCTTCAATACCGAATTAATTCAATTGTATGTACGGTTAAACTGGGAATGTACACGTCGAGTTATTTTCGATAGTAAAGGTTCTGAGAATCTTTAATTTACAGAGATGTTATGATCCAATGCTGGCCATGAATCTCGGTTATAAACACACCTACCTTGTCGGACAGAAGGTTCTGGTAACAATGTTTCCGTCTTTTCAGGTGTGTAGAAACTGTTTTGACCTATTGTCACAGTTGTTCTGGTGTATCATGTGACATTGTTAAGCCATGCAGCGCATGTGTAACGGTTGTGCTGCTGTTGTCAGTCTGTTCTGCTGAGGTATAAATAAACACTTTGGAGCAGATGTATGCAAAATTATATAATACATTACAGAGATTCTGTATTTTTATGCTTTTTACAACGTTCAGAAGGGGACACTCGACCATAGTCACCATACGATGGTACATTGATGGCACTGAGCAATTGTGAGTGAGACTTCTCTAAGGTGTCTACTCAATAACATCCTCGAATAAGGCTCAGACCCGTACTCTCCGCGTAATCAATGAACAGAGTTTATATATAGCGCCTCTTCCAGATGTCTACTCAGATTCCTGGTCAAAAAGGAAAGTCTCAAAGAAGCAATGAAAATGAGCTACTAGAGGAGGAGCCGTTATTTAAACTATGTATCCTATTACAACCACAGGTGATCGAGAGATGTTGCCATTTAGCACTGTAGCTGTGTTTGGTTGATGTATATCAAATTAGCATATCTGAAGTTAGGAACCCCGGTACAACGTGACATTCGATGTCATAAAAACTGTGATTATTCTCTGTCATTCATGCTATCAATCACTCAGTCAACGTTTATATAGCGCCTTAATAAATGCATGCATACTGTGTAACAATTAAAGATTCCTATTTATCAGTACACATCATGGCACTGGCGTCTGCAAAGGTGGGAGAATGTCATATAATTAAGCCTTTGTTGCACGGCCCAGTGAATGGGCGGAGAGCAAACCGCCCTCTTAGTACGACAGATATTAATGAAGTGCGACTTCTGCGTATGGTCCATCGGTCGTGAAGCCAAAGCACTCGCAGCGTATCATGTGATAAGTTTTGTACATGTTAATCTATTTGTTGACAGATAGTAGCTGAAGTTCTAATAAATTATGACATCCGTATTTAATTTTCCAGACCATGTCGTCATAATTAGATTATCAACAATATTGTGCACTTTTAGGTGCTGCATGTCTTAAATGCAGCTAGACATTGCTTTAGTTTGATGCTTTTGGTTGATTGATTAGTGCTATTGACTGGTTCAGATGAATAAAATGTAAAGGTAGACATGTGGCTCCAATTTTCTGGTAGAAGATCCTTCCTTGCACTGTGGCGCATTAATCACCTTTTATCGTTGACGTTTCATCACCAGTTTTGTCAAAATGGCATCCGATTTTGAAATGGTGCTATGTAAATTTGTAACTACAATTTCATTGCAGACTACGGTGAGGTGCCAATGTTCTAGTGACAAGCCAAGCACAAAACGAGTTTCTTATACCTGGAAATGTGCCACAGCCTCCCATATTCTTCCCAGTGGGTTAAGATATCAAAAATATTTCTGTTTTATAGACACTTTCTCAATAGTTACTTTATAAATGTTAAATGCATAAGTATTGTTTTTGCAAGTGTGTACATATAACTTGCCCAAGGCTGTCACCCTTGACTGAGCAAATTGAAACCTTTGGATCACAGTTTGCTCTACCTAGCAAAGAGTAGATCACCTTGTCGCAAGCTGTGAAACATGTTGGCATAGTCTTCCTCTTTAATTGATTTGATTGAAATTATAGTAGTTGTCAAATAGCGATTGTTCTCTTTGAGGTTACGGTTTTGGGCAGTGAATCAGAAGTCATGTTGTTCCAAATGTGTAGGAGTCGTTCGTTGAATGACTTCGGAGTTTCTAGAGTGCTGGCTTTGGATGGATATATGTCCGCTGTGCAGCTTCTTGCCCTACAGAAGACACTGAAATGCGGTGATGTTGTTTTTATTGAATCATGAGCAGAATCCTGAGCATCAATTGATGAGATGCTACTAGAACCTGCAGTGCCTTTGTTTACCCGGGTTGTGCTGTTGACCCATGGAAGCCCGGATTGTGGTTCATTCGAAGAGGTCAACAGCCGTGTTTACTTATTGTGTTTCTCGTATATAAGCCCAAGGATGATATTGTTGAGTGATCTTTTTTCATCTTCTTCTTGTTTTGATGTAATTTTGACTTTGTAGGAAAACTCCGAATCGATGTACATTGACATTTGAATTTGCCTTAGCAATCGCTACTTTGTGGAGGGGTTAAGAGAAAGTCAGAAGCTACTAACACCGTTATTTTATGTTTTTTTATGGGTAAGTGACCAGTGAACATGCTTGCTGTTCTGCTTAAGAGTGGGTAGGTTTTGTGAAAGCTGATGCGGTTCAGTTAGCGTTATTTTACTTATATGCAGACAAACTTCTCTGTAGACTTCATTTGAGAAACGTATATCTTTATTATTCCTAACCATAACCTGTGTACTTTGTGTGCGTTTTATGTGGTTTCTGGATTGTGATGTAGACTGTTTCAAATTATTTGATGCAATGGAGTTGCATGGATCACTGAGACATGGTTGTGATTGATTCTTGTTTTAACGATCGATGCTGACAGCATTGAGGCATTGACTGTCTCTGTTTTGATTCTGGATTTCATGTTAATTCTGCATCAGGTTTTTGCCTCTTGAGGCGGATGATGATTTCTTGCTTCTAAAGACAATTTTCGGTATTTGGATTTTTACAGTAACTATCTTGACTTGTGACTACGAGACGAATGGATTAAATTTTTGCATTTGTGAACATATTATATTTATTTAATGATTGAATATAATATACATTACATTATATATATATATATATATATGTTATATATCTGTTACTAAGTTTTGGAAAATTCAGACTTAGAGCAGTAAGTTGCTTCATAAGCACAAGATAGTAAATTCTTGATAAACTTATCAATCAGTTACAAATGTGTTTTCTTGGTATTTAGGCAGACGATTATCTAAGAGAAATCTACATGTGTATGTTAGTCTGTCTGTCAGTCTTGGCTTTTTGCAATTATAAGACTCTCCATTTTGAGAAATTCCAAAGATCATACTCAAAATCCCAATTCATGACGTATTTATGACTGTTGTCTGTACCACTCCAGGACTACAGCCCTTAGTAGAAAAATCTCAAGAATGCTCTAAATCAGTAGTCCTCAACCTGTGAACCACTGGTGGTTCATGTCCACCTGCCTAGTGGTCCATGGATGCACTGCTCTAAATCATCGCAAATCTATTCCTGAAATTCCAAGATCTTGGGAAATTCCCAAACATTGGGAGCACTCAGGACTGATATAAATTTATTGCAATGTGCCACGACTGTATGACTCGGGTGTAGATTTCTCTTAGACGATGATGGCCTGTCGTTGGCAAGAAGTTCAGTCATTTTAATTGTGGCATACTGTAATCGAAGAGGTCGTGCACTGTGATCGATTGAACACAATGATGGACTCAATTATTGTCCCTATTTGTTTCCCGAACGGCTTCATATTAAAATCTTGACTGCATGACTAATCCTTTCCAACATTTGACTGAGTGTATTACAGGGTTCTCCTATTCAACATTATTATTATATGTACATGCTTAAGTGCAGATACAAAATGAAACACACATGCTCAGTGCAGTAGCACTTTTGATGCATCCTAAAATTGTATAGGGGCCTACTTTAATTAACTTCCGATGTAATACATACAGGTATGGAAAGTATACAAATGCATATAATATATATTATATATACTGCATATATACTACATATACACAAATATTTGGATATACAGAACAGATGTGGTTCATGTGGTCTTTTATATTTGTAAGTAATCACTTTTACTGGTTTAGGAAATATTTCCACTGACAAGCCTTAGCTTGGGATTTCTGGTGCATACCGTTCCACTTGGGCAGCATTCATTTGACCCCAATGACCATGCAGTCCAAGCAGAAAGACTAGGTAGATGGGTGCTGTGCCATAAGTCAGCGGCCTTTAACAAATGTGGAGGAATGTGGGGATCAGTTGCATGTGGCTGTAATTGACCACACGTGTAGGTAAGAAATGCCAACTGTAGGAGGCATACGAGTCTTTTCAAGTTGACTGAAGGTCGTTGTAGGAGGGGTGGGGGATCGTGGATGAATGAATGGTGCAGGGATGTGGGACATAAAGTCCGACACAGGCTGCATGCATAATAATAATAATAAGTCCCTGAGGGATCATGTATACCTCGGGGCAAGAATATAATAATAATAATAAAAGTCTAAAAATTAAAATTAAAAAACCAAAATAATAATAATTGTTTATTGAATTTCATATTGACAAGAACTCTGTATGATTACAGACAGGTTATACGAAATACGGCCCGCATAGCACGACAGGCAGGTCGACCTTTACAGCGGGTTAGACTTATACTAATGGTCTAAGCGCTGGAGCGCTCCTGGTATGGCCAAACCATGACATGAGACAAACCACACAACAGAAAGCGCCTTTGGCGGCTAACAGACACTAATAATAAATTGCTGCCATATGTGAGGCTCGATCCCAGGTCGCCACATCAGTACTTAGCGTATCGACCAGACATTCTCTCCACTAAGCTACGGACCCATTGCATTTTATAGACACCAAATCACTCAGCATTTTTCACCAAAATATTCTGTATGGCCTCATAAAAATCCCACCATGAGAGAAAAGAAAAAACACTGCAGGTGCAGAAGTGAGAAGTCGCTGGTACACAAAGATGCACAAGTGTGTCTTTTAAATCCTCCCATATTTGGTTTCTCATTACATTATAAGATTTAACGACTTTGAATTCACTGAACATCCGGGCAAAAACAATTAGAGCTAGAGCGCTTAGACCATTAGTATAAGTCTGTCAATGTGAATTTAATAAACGAATATATTAAGTCTACAAGTATCCAAAACCTAACAGTAATTAGAACTTCATAGAACTGCAAGTCACTAAGGAATATTATATATAGTGACCTGAATAAGTAAGTAAGTAGGCTAAGAAATCATGCATTACTGTTTTCATTGACTATTCAAAAAGTTTTGGTCTTGGTCTTGAAATTTCAAGACCCAAGACTTTTGGC